>JAQBSW010004341.1:0-70466 GCA_029291075.1 Eudiplozoon nipponicum
CATTCTTAGAAATAGATATTAAATAATTCAATAATATTTAAATTTGTTTGCTATGAAAATACACTTTTTCTAGCTTTGCTCAAACTTATATAAGTAGTCCAATTACGAAATCATTGATTTCCAAGGCTATGATATTAGCTATTCAAATCTGGTTTGCACAAATGATTAAAACGAGCCAATCTTTTTGTTTTCGTTGGTAGCATAACTGTCACTCACACAAGCTGATGCGTTTGGACCTCTATGTACAACCCATTAGCACAGATTTAATAGAAAATCAACCAAAATGTAAGTTATCCACTCGTACTATAGCTGCATTAAATGTGCGAGTTAATTTCGATTTAAATTTCTTTTGAATTATTCGGAAAACTGCATCCTTCTTAACTGGGATGTTTAGGTAGACTACTATCTTTTGTGGACAGAAATACGTCTTTATCTGTTTACTTCCACCTTTACTAATTGATTCAATTAATTGTCTAGGATAGCCATTAGACATTAAATCAGTTATTGCTTTAGTATATTCGTTGTGATTTGAATCTGGGCTATCCAGCCTGTCGATTCTTGCAAAACAGCGACGAACTGTTGATAATTTATATTGAAAGGACACAAAACTTCTGTAGCACAAATACTGTACAGACCAGGTTGGTTTATGATGAATTGTTCTATTTTCTTTGTCATTAGTATCTTCTTTTAGTAGTACAACAAAGAAAAGCAGACTATCATCTTTCTCGTGCTCCGACGTGAAACTCATATTTTTATTTGTCTTCTTGAAACTTTGAAGCAATGTTCTTAATTTAGATCTTATCTTAAGGGCAAGGAAAATATCCTCGACTTAACTTATAACATATTTAGTAATTCCAATATGAAAATCATTACAAAGCATATTATTTCCTGCAAATCGGCCTCAAAAAGGTTCAAACCCACCTTTTGTTGGTTTGATGTATACCAACCTTAAAGCAAATCTTCCCATCAAAACCCAAATTTAAGTCATCTGCATCCGTTTAATCGTCAATTTCGACAAAAAATACCTCAAACAAGTGAAGCCAAAAATAAACAACCACAGTCAATCAGAAATCCTATTGAATTAAGCATCAAAATCAGCCACACAGTGTAATTTAACACAATATACAGCATAAATGAAAGAAGTAGAACAGATCTGTTCTAATCCTTCGATCAAATCCCACTAATCTGCTTAAAAATAACTATCATATGAGTGTACAGAAATCTAGACATCTGTCACAGAAACTCAATTTGTGTGCAACCAAAATGAACAAGAAATTCATCAAGAGCTCAATGTATGCAAGACTACTAGAGGTGAGAGCCACATATCTCATTTTGCTTTCCATATATAGGCAATGCGTTTGGATCCTCGCTAGACATTTTGTTGTCGTACCCTGATGATGATCATGGAAGGTCGAAGCGCGTCAGTGCGTTGCGACTGGCGTTAGTTTTTTTATGTTGTTCGATGACTGGTTAAATACAATGGGATTGGTGTTTACTTCAAACTCAAAAACTTGATTTAAAGAATTGTAGGAGATTTTAGCTTCATTGAAAACCTACTTCGTCACTTATACTCTACTTACATCATTTTAATTACTATAAGTCAATCTGGACTAAATCAAAAAGTTGTACTGTCAACCAGACGAAATATATATCTCGTATTCATGTTCACTGATGTGGACATGGCAACAGATGTGATACACTGCGATGTCATGTCACAGTTTGATCACGAGCAACGTTTTTTTATCTCACCAAAAATCAATACACCTCTAATTAGGGATTTGCATACGCAACTTTGACATACAGAGACTGGCTACTATTTGCACAAATCATCAAAATGCTCAAAATTAATGAGAACATATAGTTAGCAATCTGTCTCCAAAGCCTAATGCATGTTCACGAAGAATCAACAAAGACACTTAACGCGTTCAGCATTAATCATACGTTATCACTGTCACGAGGTAGAAATAAGCTAATACAAAGACTAACACATTTAGCAACCGTCATAAAATGGAAACTAAACAAATATACTAAAAAATTAAAGAAGAAGAAATAAATTATCGTACTTCAATAAAGAAAATGTATTTGCATAAAATTAAAAACTCGACAATCATTTGATCTGATCGGTTTGGAAGTCTACAAGATCCGGAAAGATATCTATGTGAATAGTAAGTTTAAGCAGGTTTCTATCTACGAATTCGTCTATTGAGCAAAACTCGTGTCTTGCAGGTCAACAACTGATCAAGTCACCTCTTCCACGGCTGTTAAGATGAAGCGACCACTTAGGCATACGGAATCTAAATAATATCTCGTTCAAACCAAAAAAATCCACGCACCAAATGGACCCATCCAACAAATCTGTCAACAAACACCTTCAATCAGTAAACACAATTACGAAAACCTGCTAAATCACCACGACATCCCAGTTGAAATGCAGCAGATTCATTTCAAACTGTTATCAAAATCCAAAACCCCTAGTGAGTTCAAAGATTTATGACCCATTGCTAATCTATCCGTACTCAATAAAGCTTTGGATAATATCACCTTCGAACTGATTGGACCGCCGTTTCAAATCCAGGATCCCCAACAACATGGCTTCATGCAAAATCGATCATGCACGACAAATATGATCAGTCTGCTATTCTTGAACAACGACGCTATTGTAATGTTTCTAGAAATCTCGAAGGCTTTTGATACACTATCCGTATACACATTCGTTAACTAACTTGCAAGCCTAGGCTTTTGCACAAACACATTATAATTTATCTTTAAATCCGTCGTCACACAAGACGAAATACTAACTCTTCCACTGCTCATCAATGCTGCAGTTCCACAGGTTTCAAAATTAGGACCACTTTCCTTTAATGTCGTATTCCATTTAAAACATACATACAATTAAGCATGGTGACATTATCAATTTTGCGGATAGCACTACACAAGTTTACTCAACCAATCCAAGGAGTAAGGCGCAATCTTTGCCAAATAGTCAACAAGACCTACAGGGCATCCATTGCATATTTCCAAGACCTGACACTTCAAATCATCGCATTGAAGTTAACCTTCTCAAAATTTGAAGAGAGTATATTGCTCACCGACGATAGTCTAATTCATGGGGAAAGCAATCCTTAAAAAGACTAATTTAAACGTATGTGAGTAGTTCTTACAAATAAATTATGTCACAAACAACATATCGCCGACATTGAACTCAAAGCCAAGCGTCTGATCAAGTTAAATACTGTTTGTTGCGGAGAGCTAATATAAATGAACGTATGTATTAGGTGTTGCGAACCTAGTAACAAATTAGTTCAGTTGTGACCGGAAGGATAAACCAAAGGCAGCATGAACGGAAAGTATAATCTCATGCACATTCGTTTCGTGCTTACTGGCGACTCATCAGTAGGAGCCGGTATTACGCCCTTTAACCACTATATATTTTGGTCAAGAATGTGGGATAAATAAATAGTATTTTTGTTGTTATTTATGAAAATTTTACTGTTTTTTCTTTTGCTTTTTATGGTTATATGACTGTGAAACATTAGTTACTTTTGTTTTTTTATTTAGCTGTGAATGATGATGATGATGATGTGTGTGTGGCTCGGTTTATTTATTTTTTAAGTTATGTATTTACTACTAGGCATGGTCCATCGCTTCTTTAATGATATATTCATGCAAACCAAACAGAAATTATGGCTTGATTCATGACTGATACAGTGAATCATGATGTAATGCTATGTATAATGATGATGATGATGATGATGGTGATGATAGCGGTTGTGGTAATAGGTCTGAATTCTCTAGCTCATGCTCGCTATTTTTATTTGTTTACTTATTGACAATATTCAAGTAAATTGGCTTGGTTTTTATGTCTGTCAAGACCAAGCCTCTTCTGGAGCACAATTTGCTTAGGAAAAATCTCCGTTTGTGTTACTAGGCTGTTTTTCACCACTTTACATGTTTCGTTTCAATCTGGTGGAACATTTTCATATAATTTAAAAAAAAATTTATTAAAAAGGATAATTTAAATGATCAAAACCGGTGTGTTGCAACTACTCGATACATACGGCAATTTTACGAAGAAAACTTAATTGAAAAGTGAGAGGGGGATACAATTAAACAATCATTGATTGCGCGGATGGTGGTAACAATTCTTTAAATAAAATTTGCGAGCTTGAAGTAAACACCAATCCCATTTTATTTAATCAGTTGTCGAACAACAGTCACATGTAGTGACGCGTTTCAACCGTTTATGATCATCATCAGAGTATGATGGAAAACTAAATAATGAGGATAAAATCGCAATCAATTTTTTACATTTACGTAAAAGTAAACAAATACGGATAAGACAGAATTTTTTTTACACTTACATTAAACACGAATGACCTTTCAAAATTGACATTGTTTTCTAAGCACTCTGTCTACGAATATCAAAGCAACCAATATCACTTCCCTCTTTAAATCAAATTGGCGAGCAATTCTTTAAATCAAGTTTGCTAGCTTGAAGTAAACACCAAACCCGTTATATTTAATCAGTTTTCGAACAACAGTCACATGTAGTGACGCGTTTCAACCTATGATCATCATCAGAGTATGACAGAAAACTGAATAATGAGGATCAAATCGCAATCAGGTTTTTACATTTACGTCAAGGTAAACAAATACGGATAAGACAGGAATTTGTTTACATTTTACTTTAAACATTAATAGCTGTGTTCATCGAATGACATTTTAAAATTGACATTATTTGTTTTCCAAGCACTCTGTCTAGGGATATCGGAACAACCAACATATCCTATCTTTATATCAAATTTGCCAGCAATTCTTTCAATCAAGTTTGCGAGCTTTAGGTAAACACCAATCCCATTTTATTTAACCAGTCGTCGAACAAAATAGCAATATTACCGCCAATCGCAATTGTTTTCGACGACTGGTTAAATAAAATTAGATTGGTGTTTAGGAGCTGGCAAACTTCATTTTAAGAATTGCTACCACCACCCGCACAATCAATTAACGTTTAATTCAGAGCAATGTTGTTCGACGACTGGTTAAATACAATGGCATTTGTGTTTACTTCATGCTCGCAAACTTGACTTAAACAATTGTTACCACCACCCGCGCGATCAAAGATTGTTTAATGGTTTAATTTTTTCGAATAATTTTCTGTTCTTTATAGCATGAAGCGTTTAATCGGTGTGATTAAATGCAGACTTTATGTCGCACAGTCAATAATTAATGGTCATGTAGTAACCGATACCAAAATTATTGTACCGAAAAAGGTACATGGTATTAACACTATGGTTTCCGAGTCGGTACATGGTACCTACCTGATGGATATCAATTTATGCTATAGTTCACCGAAATCGAGAGTTACAACTATTTCTGAACACCTGTTACTCCAGTAAATCCATATACTCTGGTATTGATCGATATCAGTTATCACATTTCGCGGTAAGCATGACATCATTCAATTCAATATATTACAGTTAAATACTGTTTGTTGCGAATAACTAATATATATGCAAGTATGTATTAGGTTTTGCGAACCTAGTAACAAATTAGTTCAGTTGTGACCAGAAGGATAAACCAAAGGCAGCATGAACGGAAAGTATAATTTCATGCACATTCGTTTCGTGCTTACTGGCGACTCATCAGTAGGAGCCGGTATTAAGTCCTTTAACAACTATATATTTTGGTGAAGAATGTGGGATAATAGGACGGCACAATCTCCTAGACGAATGTATAAATCTGCAATAGTGAAGCTAACATCATATAAAGTCTCAGACAATGCGACTTCAACGCTAACTCACACTATATAATATATATACCGAGTCTGTAAAGGATACTAACACTATGGCTATTGTGTTAGTAACCGATACCAACATTATTGTACCGAAAAGGTACATGGTACTAACACTATGGTTTCCGAGTCGGTACATGGTACCAACCTGATGGATATCAATGTATGCTATAGTTCACCAAAATTGAGAATTACAACTATTTCTGAACACCTGTTACTCCATTAAATCCATACACTCTGGCCTTGATCGATATCAAGTTGATATTAAAGCAAACAAAGGCAACTGAATTTAGTCTCTTTCGTTTTAGCACATATATAAGACGTATTCTCGAATACTCAAACATTACTTTGAACCCTACAAGCAAACTGGAAGAATTCGAAGCATATTTCATAAAGTGTAAATTTTCTAAATGTGTTTACTCCAGCCAATTTGGTTTCAACGAACAATAATATCTCTAATTGAATTGTGCAAATATATTAAACTACTGAACACACACGCATTCAAGATTTGTTCAAGTAGCATTTCCAGAGAAAATAGAATGGGTGAGTAAAAACTTTGCCTACATTGATTTCCCAACGTATTTAGGAACCTTTTATATAATCAAGGTTGCGAAATTGATATGAACACCTGGCCCATTATGTACATGCATTTGCCAGTATAAACTAAGAATTGGATAGTGTAGAAAAGGCAATTCATCCAGTAGGCTGGTTTCGTCATTCTTGGGCTCTCATCATGTATTGGCCAGCATTTTCCGCGAACAGGGCTCGAACCTGGGCACTTCTGCTGACCAGTATGTATTGAGTTCCCTATAAGAACGAAAACAGTCTACTGGATGAATTGCCTTTTCAACACTAGAAAATTCTTAGTTTATACCGACAAATGTATCTATTTAATGGGTCATGTGTTTTTATCAAGTTGGCATACTTGATTATAATAAACGTTATCACCGCCCGCGCAAATAATGTTCGTTTACTAATATAAATGTTCATTTCAATACCACTTCTCCATAAAGTGTGGTTTCTATTGAATTGTAACAGTTTGGGATGGTTAGTTGGAACTTTGGGTCTAAATGGATGCCATATGAGATGCACCTAAAGTAAAAAAGACTAACCAAGTTACATTTGTTAGTATATAACTGAAAATTGTGTGTAGTGTAGTATGCCTCAGTGGTTAGAGCACCAGATTCCGAAGCAGACGTGCCCAGGTTCGAGCCCTGTATGCGGAAAATTCTGGCCAGTACATGATGAGTTCCCAATATGGACGAAACCAGTCTAATGGATGAATTGCCTTCTCTAAACTGAACAATTCTTAATTTATACTGACATATGTAAGTAATAAATAGGTCAGGTGCTTATATCAAGATCGCTACATTGATTATAATAATTTTTATCACCGCCCGCGCAACCAATGTTCGTTTAATTATATAAATGCTACTTTCAATACCACTTTCCTTTGTAGTGTGGTGTCTGTTCGGTAATGACAGATTTGGGACGGTTAGTTGGAACTTTGGGTCTAAATAGATGCCATATGAGCTCCACCTAAAAGAAAAAAGACAAATCAAGTTGCATTAGTTAGTATATAAATGAAAATCGTGTTTAGTGTGCGGCAGGGTGGCTCAATGCTTAGAGCAATACAAAAAAATTCTTAGGGAAACACGCAACAATCATTGGGATAGCTTCAAAAGTTTTGTATGCAATATCTCCATAGATCTAGTCCGAAAGTAGTAATTAAATGCAGCTCTTAAACATTATAATTAATTAAAACAGAGCCTAATGATTAATATTGAATAACATGTTGTAACAAATACTTTAAACCTTTATTATATTTCTCCCTCGAGATTCAGAGGATTTTCGGAATCACCATCAACAAAAGCATTAGGATTCATTTAATCCTAGTCTTCAACGAAGCTTTTGGATTTGCTATTACAAATTGAGGGTTTACCGACGCTTTAACAATGTGATATTTTCAGTATAGGCCACTTGCACACGTAGGCAGCCTTTTACACCTCAAACATTTTGGACGCCCTTGAACGATGTTCTACGGGTTTGCGACGTGCGATCATTTAGACTATCCACGGTTTTGTTTGGCGGGTAGTAGATTAGCACTATAAGTTTCGCAAAGACCATATTGATCGCCATTTCCAAGTACGCATCGTGTTCTTTACAATTTCTGTATAAAATCTCATTTTTAGGTACTGCAAAAATCATACCGAAACGTAGCCCGTCAACGAAGAATAGAGCGTACCCCGTTTCCAGTGGTCAGTACGAATGATGTTGACGCCTTCGGAGGGAAGGTACGAATCGGCACGCAGCCGTCACAAAGACGAACTCGACGCGTACTTGGAAATGAGCGTCAATCGGACTTTTGTTTACTCCTCGGAGGCGTCAATTTTACACAATGTGCACAAAAACTCTACACACGCTGAACCAGGGCATCGACATAACATGTCAAATCTGCCGCCTTTCGCGTGTACCAATGCACTTCGGCGCTCACTTGGCTTTATCCAAGCACGTTGGCACAATGAATGAAAAGTGTCAAAACGCGTTGTATATAATAAGTACTGCTCCCCTCCCCTTCCCCCCTCCCCCACCAACCCCATTAATCTGGCAAAACTTGTACTTCTGCCGCCGAAATTCGAATAAAGCACGAATTTGTATTGCTTTATATGCCAAGTCCCCAAGTTAACTTTAAGTGATTAAAATCACTATGAATACACACAATGAGTGTTCATTTTGTTTGTTTCGTTGCTGCGTTCAATTTGTGCTAAGTTTATTGTTTCACCCGCTGTGTTGTCACTTTTTTCTGTTTTTTTCAAACACACTTTCTTCAAACTGCTAATGACTTTTAAGTGTTTTATTAGCATTCTTGAATTTTGGTGTATTTTGAAATTTTTCTATTGATTTCTATACTCATTGAGGTCGTTTATTCAATCAAATAATAACTATTACCCTCTAGACACACGTTTTACGTTTGCTTAATTGTCTTTAAAACTTGGTGCTTTTCTACAAATGTAACTCTGCTGTTGGCCAGTAAATGTGTTTCACCTGAAAGCTAATTTTAAGGACATAGCCAGATTAGTTTTCAGAAACATACAACTTTTCGTAATAAAAGAGAGCAATGCGAAGCTCGGAGCTTTGTACGGGTTTAAATTGAATACGAATTATCAAAATTCTCATTTAGTTAGGGATTTTGTCAAACTTTAAGATCAAACTGATTTGATGTGATGCTGGGTATCAGGAGCAGTAACAAAAGTGTACAAAGTGGTTTCATCTAACCGGAAATGGTTGTATCACCTGCGGGATAAATATCCCGTTTAGGCATTTTAATTGATACAACACAAAAACTCACCAGTTAAAGCCTTATTTATTTCTGAATTATGGATTTAAATGAAATAAGAGTTATTAAACTCACTTTTGGTTACGAGTATTTTTGACCATTAACACCGAAGTGGGTGATTAGGATGCTGGATATCAGGAGAAGCTGCAACAGTTCAACAAATGGTTTCTTCTGACCGGAAATGGTTGTATGAACTGCATGAGAAATAATTCATTAAATCAAGTTTGCGAGCTTGAAGTAAACACCAATCCCATTGTATTTAACCAGTCGTCGAACAACATAACAAAACTACCGCCAGCCGCAACGCACTGACGCGTTCCGACCTTCCATGATCATCGTCAGAGTACGACGGCAAATTGACTAGCGAGGATCAAACCACAGCGAATATATATGCGGCTTGATCCTCGATAGTCAGTTTGCCGTCGTACTCAGATGATGGGCATGGAAGATCGAAACGCGTCAGTGCGTTGCGGCTGGCGGTAGTTTTGTCAGGTTTTTCGACGACTGGTTAAATACAATGGGATTGGTGTTTATTTCAAGCTCGCAAACTTGATTCAAAGAATTGTTACCACCACCCGCACAATCAATTATTGTTAAATTGTATTGCCTATATATGCATGAGAAATATCCCGTTAAGGCATTGTATTTTATAAAAGACAGAAACCCACTGGTTAGAGTTGTATTCAATGCTGAAATAGGCGTAGCATCTGGTAAAACGGTCCAGAGCAGGGTCAATTTCAAAATGAAAAACTCGCTTTACAAGAACTTGCATAACGTGTATTGCAATACTAATTCCGCATGCCTCATAAAAATTAAACTGTTCATGTCGATGCTTTTAATTTTCCGCTTTATGCAATTTACGCTCCCATATGCAAATTATACATGTACCAAAATCCTACGGGTATACGTATATTAAATTTGATTATGACAGTTGTCCAAATTTCTTAGTTGGATAGACAGTGAAGTGATGGCTTTTTGTAAATCTAGGTTTATAGCGACACCGAATAGGATCATGCTGAAGATGTACTGACTGAAAGGTTTAAATTGGTAATTTTATGAAAGTGCATGCAATGCGCTACTTCCGAAGTATAGGAAAGGAGTTTCAAGTCTATAAATCAAATTTCCTCTTTTTCAAATCCCGACGTTAACTTTTCTAACATCAATTTTATGCATACTGAACAATTTCAAAACCGGTTTAGTTGATTAAGAGTAGTTTCTATCTTAGATAGTGTTTATATTTACCGGCAATTTATATGTTTAATCGCATCACGACATTATCATCCTTCTAAACATCATTTTTTAATGATAGACGAGCACCATAATTTAATAAATAATGTAGCGATGTAAATATGATGCTGGCTGAGAAAATAACGACATTTTGAGCAATCGATATTAAAGCACGCGTTAAAATTGACCAAGCCGTCGAAATCGATAAAGTAATATTATAAAAATCAATGATTGCGCGGGTGGTCGTAACAAGTATACAAATCAAGTTTTCGAGCTTGAAGTAAACACTAATGCCATTGTATGCTGGTCGACGACTGGTTAAATACAATGTTATGCTCGTCACTGCATAGAAATTTCGCAGCTGACATTTCCGGTCAAGTACAACGTACGCAAGACTACTAGAGGCGAGAGTCGCATTTCTTAGTTGGCTTTCCATATTTATGCAATAAGGTTTGATCCTCGCTAGTCAGTTTGCCGTCGTATTCTGATGACGATCATGGAAGATCGAAACGCGTCAGTGCGTTGCGACTGGTGGTTGGTTCGTTAAATTGGACGAATGGTTAAATACAATGCGATTGGTAATTACTTCATGCGTGCAAACTTGATTTACAGAATTGTTACCACCACCCGCGCAATCAATTATTGTTTAATTGGCTTCAAAGTTGGCTATTGCTCTACTTATATCCATTTCTGCCTTATAGATCGGCATTTGCACATACAAATGCATTTCACATTTGACCTTAAAGACGAAGTGAATTACTCTTATTTCTTTATAATAGGTGGGGAAAGCGTTTGGAGAGTTTGAATTTTTTTAAATTCCCCCCGCTTTCATATCGAGTATGTCAATGTACCAACAGCCAAGATGCTCGAAGCTGTCAACTACTCCCAGATATTTATGCTTTAGCCATTTTTTAAGTAAGTAAATTCTGTGTGATCCTGCAGCAGTATCTTATTTTTAGAGGTTGTGAAATTAATAACAAAAAACGACTGCTGACATGTTGAAGGGGGCCTGCGCAGGATCTTGTTTACAAATAGGTCGGGTAGGCAAATCTACCGCCTGGGACAGCATTGACGTCTGCAAACTGATTTAGTATATATATATATATATATATATATATATATATATATATATATATATGTGTGTGTGTGTGTGTTTATAGTTAAAAAATGGTCATCAGACACGGTAAAAAAATCAATTCACAAAGTAGACCAGTTTTGCCCTTATTTTCCATTCATTAAATACTTGCCAGTATTTCTGCGCCCCAGACTCAAACCTGCGTACATCTACTTTAGAGTCTAGCGACACGTCTATTGCACCAACGTATGTCAAATGAAAAACGGCCTTTACACATTAATTCAATGTAGTTGACCGAATAAAAATATGTTGGTATATGAATGATAGTTGCATTTAGTACACGGGTTTTGTTGCACAATGTAAGATTTAGAAGACTCTGAAGCAGATACGCCACGCTTCGAGCTAAAGCTGCAACAGTTCTGGCAAGTTCTTCCTGAGTGTCCAAAAAGGATAAACCCGGTTCCATAAAAAGTAGCCTTTGCTACTTTGTGCAATGTTTTGGACATAATCATAATCCTGCCATTAAAAACTGCAAATATATATATATATATATATATATAATATATATATATATATATATATATAATTCCAATATGTTTGTGCGTGAAGTATAATTTGGCGTACTTTCTTAGACTTTTATAAATGCCCTTTTATTGCTTTGTTCGTATATTGAATTGAAAGTCAGTTACTAATGTGTCCACATAAAAATTAACCGACAAACAAATGCACATAATTTGTACCTGCTTGTTTTCGTAAAGCATCCAAATAAATTTCTTAATTTCACCAAATAATAATTTCGATTTCTGTTTTCATTCTAAAAGATAACACCTGCAGCAATGGCCAGGTAAGTGAGGTGAATTTTTAAATATTGCTTATTACTTATACAAATTTATATATATATATATATATATATATATATATATATATATATATATATATGTGTGTGTTTGTGTTAAAATGCAAAAGGAGGAAATAGTAATAGGAATTGGGTGTGAAATCCGAGAATAAAAATTTATTTGTTAACCTTACTACATTGTTGATACATTTTATAGGCTCGGTATATATCATATACAGTAAGTTGGCGTTGAAGTTGAATTGTCGAAGACTGTATATGACGGTAAATCCACTACTGGTGGTTTACACATTCGTATAGGAAATTGTACCGTCTCAGAGTCCAACACACCTCATTCAAATATATAGTGGATATAGAACGTAATATCGGCAGATAGCACGAAACAAATGTAGACATGAGATTACACTATCCGTTCATGCTGACTTTGATTTATCTTTCTGGTCGTAGTTGGACTAATTTTTTACTAGGGGCGCAACACCTTATACACAATTTCATTTTATGATTATATTAAAGGCAGCATCTGGAGAACACATGCACAAGGCTTTAATAATGTATTGTGTATTTTGCTGACATGTAATTATCATTTTATTTGACATAGGCTTTTAAATTTATATATTTGATTGCTCTGCTTATTTTCCGCTAGGTTAAACAACCTGCGTAAATTAATCTACAATTTACGTTTAAATATTGCTAAATAACTTTAAAAGTCTACATTAATGACGGCTTTTCTTTAGCTGCTGAGAAATTCAAGTATTTACCCTTTAGTAGCACGATCAGTTTAGTTAAATTAAATGTGCGTGTTAATTCTCCCTTAAATGGAACGTCCTAAACACGTATGTAATTTTTGATTTCAACTTCATGCAATTGATTCCATAAGTTGTCTAGGCTTGCTATTAAGCATAATATCCGTTGCGTTTTGATATATTCGTCATCTTTTAAATCTGAACTAATTAGCCTATATTTTTGTGAAACAGCCATGATATAGTTATAATTTACAATGAAAGATTACAAGGCTGCCAAAATGCAAATAATTTGCAGAAGAAGTTGATTTATAGCAGATAGTCCGTTTTAATTTACTACTAAATCTTCTCATTATGAGTACATCATTGAACGCTAGACAATCGTTTTTCTCATGCTATTATTAAAAAATCCCTTCTTATACTGGAGATAGGAGGCTCCACATTGCTACAAAATCGACGTGTTTACGAGTGAAACTCTTAAAATGTGCATAAAACTTTTGTGCATTACATAATATGTTTGAATAATGTATGATCTGGAATCGGGGTTGGTGATATATTTTGTCAGAGATAACATGACAATAGATACGGTTTGTGGCGGAGAACTAATATATATGCAATTGTGTTTTAGGAATTGCGCACTTAGTAACAAATTATTTCAAATATGACCAGAAGGATAAACCAAAGATAGCATGAACGGAAAATTAAATTGAGAATAATAATCTGACAATGTGAGAAAAAAAGAAATTTTATCAGATACAAGAACAATTTCTTTCTAATTTTCTTCTCAAGTATATACAAATGAACATCGCTTTATATATATATATATATATATATATATATATATATATATATTGAAATGCAAAACAAAATAGAAAAAGGCAAACATGCGTGATTGAAGTAAACACAAATCCAATGTTAACTAACCATGGTCATCAGCATAGCAGAACTGCCGCCACTGGCACGCACAGATGCTTTTCGACATTCCATGATCATTATCAGCGTATGATGTCAAACTGACTAGCGAGGACAAAGCCACAATGCATATATATGAAAAGCCGAACTAGGTATGCGGCTCTCACCTCTAGTTGTCTCGCATACATTGTACTCGACTGGAAATGTCGGCTGCACAATGTCTATGCAGTCACGGAGATTAACATTTTGCAGATATCGCCAATATAATATATAAAAATATATATATATATATATATATATATATATATATATAGGCAATACAATTAAACAATAATTGATAGCGCGGGTGGTGGTTACAATTCTTTAAATCAAGTTCGCGAGCTTAAAGTAAACACTAATCCCATTGTATTTAACCAGTTGTGTAATAACATAGCGATAAGCGGTAATTTTTCTATGTTTTTCTACGACTGGTTAAATGCAGTGGGATTGGTGCTTACTTCAAGCTCGCAAATATTATTTAAATAATTGTTACCACCACTCGAGCAATCAATTAATGTTCAACCACGTGACAAACAAAACAATTTACTCTAAAATTGGCATTATATTTTTAATTACTTTGGTGACTTGCACATATGCAGGCCAAAATTGAAGTAAATCAATTAGCTAACTGCGTTATATTGGCCACCTTGGTCTCAACTAAGAAATCTTTCCATGCAGAGAAAAACTACGATGAAAAAACTATGTTCTTTTTCAAACTAAGTTTCTTCAAGTCACACTTTGTTAGAATTCAGTTAAAATTAGTCATTTAGATTCCCAATTCTATAAGCTACAGAGCAGCAGTTAAATGGTGGGTTGAATAAATCTAGTTACATTTATTCAAAGCAAGTTTCAAAGATTGACGCCAATCCAAAAATTGAATAACCGACCACGTAGCATTGTTGCAATTAGTCAAATCTGTCGAACAAGATTAACATTCTCTAATCATTATCGACGAATGATTTCAAACTAATTAATAAATATAAATCTTCCAAGGTGTAGTGATAATCAGATTTACGTGACATTCGCCTAGTTATCTCGAAATCCTTTGTTTTGACTCAAATGCTGAGTTTGACACCCCTTATCAGTATCGACTATACAGCTACTTAAAGAAACCGGTTATTGAGTTTGTACACATTTTAAACTGAGAATTGAGTTAATTTATTTAACTTGTTCAAAACAACATTCAAATCTGTAGAAACTGAAATAATTATTAAATCTATTGTCATTCAGACATACCGACGCGTTTCAAACGACTATTGTTATTTTTAAATCAAATTTGCCAGCTCGAAGTAAACACCAATCCCATTGTATTTAACTAGTCGTCGAACAACATAACAAAACTACTGCCAGTCGCAACGCACTGACGCGTTTCGACCTTCCATGATCATCTTCAGAGTACAACGGAAAACTGACTAGTGAGGATCAAACCGCATTGCATATATATGGACATCGAATTTAGATATGCGGCTCTCACCTCTAGCAGTCTTGCATAAATTGTACTTGACTGAAAATGTTGGCTACACAATTTCTATGCATTCACGAACATTAGCAGTTTGTAGCTTTCGCCACATATACACATATAAGCAATACAATAAAACAATAATTGATTGTGCGGGTGGTGTTAACAATTCTTTAAATCAAGTTTGCGAGCTTGAAGTAAACACCAATCCCATTGTTATTATTGAAGTAAGAATTAAAACTTATTAATGTCCATATATATATATATATATATATGTTCTACCATGGAGTTTTCTCTTTATTCAGCCAAATGTTTTGAGGTTCCTTTTTACTGTATGCGTTAACACTACAAGCTTATTAACTTAGTTGCAAGTCTTTATTTCTCCTCAATTAATTAATACGTTTTATTTCATTTCTCCTCTCTTTTAGCATTCCAAACGTTCGAACCAAACAAGATTGAGTAAAGCATCGATGTTTGTGTTTGTTTAAAATAAATCAACCTTCCTACACTTTATTCAGGCACTTTCGTATACAAATTATACCAATGTTTTTGAGCATATTCTAGTCTCATAGTCATGGAAATATCACAGACTTAGTTATGGATAATTACTAAATTAAATATATAGTCTATGAGGCATTTTTATGTTATTTCGTTTTCACAAGGGCCCTGATGTTTAACATACAAAATCAAAACAAAATTGGGTTTTAGATTGGTGGTATTTTTTTAATGTGCGACCGGCAAAAATGGAATTGTGCATTACTTAATGTAAACAATTGAGCTATTTACGTTTTTAGTTAGCGCATTGAATGAGACAGTGGTATTTTAAGGCAAAACAAGAAAGGAAAGGAGAGAGTGCGAAATAAGGGATCAACCAGTTAATTACGTGCCTCATCTCCAGTTCAGGCTCAACTCCTGAACATGCTTCTTCTGCTTTCATAAATCCGGCTGCAATTCTTTTTATCCTTAAAGCTTCATATGTGGCTAACTTATTTCTGTTATTGCATTTACTAATTATTTTAAATGCTACGTCTGGAGAATATAGATGTGAGGTTTCATCGATGTGTTGCGCAGCTGCAAACTGGTATTCACCATTTGATTTAAGACATGCGTTTAATTTTCAATGTTCTCGCATTCGAGAAATTAACCGTCGAAATGATAGGCTTGCTTAAGTTTATAGACAAGTTGCACATGCATATTGGTAAATAATATTTGAAGTCGACATTAACGGCTGTTTCTCTTTGATTGTTGGTAACGGCAAGTGTGTTACCTTAAATAACACTCGCAGTTTAGCTGCATTAAATGTGCGTGTTAATGCTGCTTCAACTTTCTTTTGTGCTAATCGGGAAACTGCATCCCCTTTAAATAGGATGTTCAGGTAGACTGTTTTCTATTCTGGTCCGTAATACGTCTGTTTCTGTTTAATTCTCCTTTTTAGTAATTGATTCAGTTGAAAGTCTTTTTATTTTTTCACATGAAATTAAAATATATTTTTCGGTTAACCAACGGAGAGTTTATAAACCACTTTCTTAACTGGATGTTCAGGTAGATTGCTTTCTTTTCTAGTTCGAAATACGTCATTATTTATTTACTTCCCCCTTTAATAGTTAATTCAATAAATTGTCTAGGATAGCCTTTAGACATTAAATCCTTTATTGATTTATTATTTTTGTTGTCTTTTGAAACTGGACTAACCGACCTGTCAATTTTAAATTGATAAAAACAATCTCGATAAGGCGGAGATTTATTTTGAAGTCATTTCATGTAATACATTTACTTTTCGCCAGATTTGGACTCGATGGCAATATATGATACTCCATTTTTTATATTTAAAAATGAAAAATTCGATTAAAGGAAAATCATCACACACGAAATAACACGATGTGTGGAGCGCAAAAGCAGTGGCTCACATACCCGCTTAAATTTACTTGTCAATAATCTAATTGCCGCAAGGATATTATTTTGCAACTAATTATTTCCGCAGTACGCAGCTCTTTCTCATTTCTTCCTACGAAAAATAGATGTAAATCATTTAAGTTTGAAGTATTATTTTCAATAACAATGCGTTCAGAAATTGCGAAATTGCTGTCTTCTCCGCCATGTGGGTTCCCTTAAAATGTGCTTCCACTCGCTTCTTTAGAATTGTGACGGTCCAAGCAGACACTATCTTCAGGGCTGATGAGGCCAAGGTGAAGAGCACCTGACAAATAATAAATTCGAGTGCACGTGATGGAGGGCAGAACATTCCATTGTGGCACCCGTTTACATAGTTCTGTCATGAGGAAGACTGGAGGTATTCCGAACGGTTGAAAAGTAACAGAGCTAAAGGCTTGTTAAATCTCGACAAAAATCCCCGGCCGCCATAGTGCCAAATAGCAAGGATACCTCGGTAAAGTTTTAATTTAGCGCGTTTAAATTTGTCAATACTGTTGTGTAGCCGTTTCGTCGTGTTCTATTTTGTAAACAGAACCAATCAGAAGGCATGCCGACGGGCGCTTGTCATTTGCCTCATCTTGTGCAATGTGCTGACTTCCGTAAGATTACAATATAAATTACCTAGCAACCAAGTGACTTAACTTTAATTTCAATAAATATGCCTAAAAATTGCGGTGTTAACTGTACTAATTCGTTTTCTTTGCTACCAATAAGAAATTGTTATCATTATTGTTATATGAGTAATGAAAATATTTAATTTTATTACTTTATTCAACGACAATATCTTTATTATCATCAACAGCACAAGCATCGTAATCATCATCATCACCAACATCAACAGAATCATCATCATTATCTTCATCATCATCATCATTATCATCATCATCATAAACAAAAACATCATCATCATCATCATCCACAACAACATAATCATCAACATCATCATCAACGTCAAATATATATATATATATATATATATATATATATATATATATATATATATATATATATATAGTTATGTTAGTGAATATTTCAATTGTTGAAGTTAAGTGAAAATTTTATTTTCGAGCTTGATGCGAAAAGAGTCTGAGAGCTTCTACTACGCGCCGCTCTTTTTAAGTTTTATCTGTAAAAACACTTCAAAATGTGCTTTTTTATTCGTTTTTTTATTGTAAAAAGTATGCCTGACTATTT
Organism: Eudiplozoon nipponicum; assembly: GCA_029291075.1. Taxonomy (NCBI): domain Eukaryota; kingdom Metazoa; phylum Platyhelminthes; class Monogenea; order Mazocraeidea; family Diplozoidae; genus Eudiplozoon; species Eudiplozoon nipponicum. Next base: position 18,560 of record JAQBSW010004341.1, read on the forward strand.
TGGAAGTCACTTTTAATCAAGGAGTCATATATTTTATTAAAATTTATAAAAAAAGATACACCAGCCGATATATTTACTCGATAAATATTTGGATTTATATTATAAAAAGAACATTTTTTTGCAAAAAAACATTGTTTTCAATTTAAATTCAAGAAAGCAATGATCTACATTATATGAATTCAATGTAAATCAATGATTTCCATGCAACAAATGCTCAGACAACGATTTATTACAACTGGCGCACTACTGAAATACCGCATTCAGTTGCAGTCAGAATGATCGCATCGTCAATTGTTAAAAAAACATTATTAATTGCGACCAGTCTCAAGCCAGGCATATTTAGGTTTTTACAATCCTCGAATTGATAATGAACTGTCCATTGCGGAAGCCGTCATTTACAAAATCCTCTCGCCGCTGCTAATTGCACACAACATATACGCACATGTAGGAAACATCATCTGTTGGATTATTTGTTTAAATGGAGTTGTACGCCCGTAGCATTAAACCAGTCGCTAAAAGTAGGGAAAAAATGTGCTCTGGTGATGTTCTTGAATTTGTGAAAACGCATTAGTACGTGTGTTTGGCGGCAGAAAATCACGCAATAAATTGTTTGCCTGGTACGCACAGGAAGACACACACATACACACCATTCATTGTTACCTTTTTGCCAAAAAATGTATTAATAAGAATGCAGGAGAAATATCAAAACCATCAGCTTCGGCGATTCACAATTCTCTGTTTCCTTTGCTACTAAAACACTGCAATTCATTTGGCTTGGAATTTTTAATGTACACAATTGAATTAATTTTTTTCGGCAGCATCGCTTAACCTTTTAAATAGCCAAATTACCTGTAAATCAATAGGTTCATTTATTGTGTCTCCATAAGTAGAGTGGCTATTTTTTCGTGGAAGAAAGTAACTTCTAGGAAAAAGTAAATTTTGACCGTTTACAAGATAATCGGTTTGCCATGGGTTTATTCAAATTCACTAGTTATTACCCTCAGTAGAGCAACTCAGTTAATTAGCAACATCGGGTACATGTATATTATACTTAGATCAAAGTTTCGTACTTATTGGGAACGCTTCACGTTCTGTCCACAATTTGCCGCGGAAAGGGATCGAAACTGTGCACGTTTGCTTGGGAATCTTTTTCTCTAACCACTGAGAAACCCTGCGGCACACTATACACTATTTTCAGTCCTATAATGAATAATATTTCGTGGCTAGTTTTCCTTTAGCTGAAGCCAATATCGCATATATTATAACCTGAATTTCCAACTAACTACTCCCAATCTGTCCTTACACGAGACACCATGCCACCTGAGGACGTGTTATTGAATTGAACACTTATATATTTATATGCACATTGGTTACCCGGGCGGTGATAACATTTAATTAAAATTGTGTTTAGTGCGCGGCAGGGTAGATAAGTGATTAGAGAACCAGATTCTGAAGCAGATGTTCCCAGGTTAGAGCTCAGTCCATGGCAAATTTAAGACAATTCATGGTAAGTCCCACAAAGAACCAAACCAGTCCATTGGATGAATTGTCTTTTCTACATTATACACTGCCTAGTTTGTACTGACAAATGTGTGCAAATGTTGGGTCAGATTTTTATCTCAAAATCGCAAACTTGATTAAAATAAATGTTATCACCGCCCGTGCTACCAATTTTCATTTATATATATATTTAGTCTTTTGTTTTTTGTACTATTGAAAACTCATATTTTATGTCAATTTTATTACAATTTTCGATTCTTTTTTTCTCTACATAAAACCCGTCGTTTTGATTTAATGTCCTTAATTAATTACTTTTTTAAAGTTAACACTTTGTTTTTACCAATTTTGGTGTCTAATATTAATCTTTTCTTTATTTTGTTTGGTTTTGTTCTAATATGCTTTCATTTTTTAGTGTTAATATCTAAGACGATAACATTATTCGCAGATCTTCAATTGAATGTACCTTCATTTTTGTCAATTGGTGATTAACTTCATTCTCCTTAAGATAGTTTCATTGTTATTAGCTTTGTTTACAGCTTGATAATTTACTTCCATGCCAGAAAATCTGTATACTAGTATGTGAGTTAATTTTAATTTTAATTTTTAATTTTAATCATTAATATTCACACAAACTGCTAAATTGTTACTCACTTTTGAACGACACATCTTTTATGTAGGCGATAGAGAATTCCCCATATATCAAATACGAATTGAGGCGACATTGTACGTATGCGTAAAATTTTGATTAAATAATACACCGCGTAAAGGCTAATAACGGAGCAATCATAGTTCACATTGCAAGAGATAAAGCTGAACATAATTACATCGATAATAGCAAGCGTATTTAGACGCTTTGCTAATTTCTGCTTGTGATTTTCGGTTGGTTGAAAATAAGGTGCACGAATATTGAGGCAAGTATGCTCGAAACGCCATCCAGAATAGGCAACATTGGAGACCATTTGGGTGTGTTAGAAAGCTAATTCAAAGGAAAAACTAAATTAAAAAAACTTATTAAACATAAATTGATTTCATGGTTTTGGAAACAATTATTTAAAGCAAGTTTGCGAGCTTGATGTAAACAACAATCTCATTATATCTAACCAGTCGTCGAACCGTATAACAAAACTAACGCCAGCTGCATCGCACTGACGCATTTCGATCTTCAATGATCATCATCAGAGTACGAAGGCAAACTGACTAGCGAGGATCAAACCGCATTGGATATACAAATTGAAAGCAAAATTAGATATGCGGCTCTCACCTCTCGCATACATTCTCCTTGTGTGGAAATGTTGGCTGCACAATTTCTATACAGTCACGAACATTAACTGTCTGTAGCTTTCGCCACATATACATATATAGGCAATACATTTTAAACAATAATTGATTGCGCGGGTGATGGTAACAATACTTTAAATCAAGTTTGCGAGCTTGTTCGACAATTTGTTAAATACAAAGGGATTGGTGTTTACTTCAAGCTCGAAAACTTGATTTAAAGAATTGTTACCATCACTCACACACTCAATCTTTGTCTAATTGTGTTGCCTATATATATATATATATATATATATATATATATATATATATATATATATAAAGTCTGTAAGTGTACCAATACTATGGTTATCGAGTCAGTACCTGGCAACAACACAATGGTCTGCAATGTGTGCTAAAGTTCACCAAAATTGAGAATACATCTAAATTTGAACACCTATTACTCCAACAAAGTCATAATCGCTTGCTTTGATCGTGCACGAAACGAATGCGCTCGAGATTATACTTTGCGTTCATGGTGTCTTTGGTTTATCCTACTGGTCACACCGGAACTAATTTGTTACTAGATTCGCAACGCCTAAAACATACTTCCATCTGTATTAGTTCTCCGCAACAAACAGTATTTAACTGTACTATATTGAATTGAATGATGTCATGCTTGCCGCGAAATGTGATAACTGATATCGATCTAGGCCAGATTTTGTGGATTTATTGGAGTAACGGGTGTTCAGAACTAGTTGTAATTCTCAATTTCGGTGAACTATAGCTTAAATTGATATCCATCAGGTTGGTACCATGTACCGACTCGGCAACCATAGTGTTAGTACCATGTAACTTTTCGGTACAATAATGTTGGTATCGGTTGCTAACACAATAGCCATAGCGTTAGTATCAATTACAGACTCGGTATATATATTATATAATGTGAGATAGCGTTGAAGTCGCATTGTCGTAGACTTTATATGATGTTAGCTTCACTATTTCAGGTTTACACATTCGTCTAGGTGATTGTACCGACCTATTATCCTCCATTCTTCACCCAAATATATAGTGGCTAAAGGGCGTAATACTGGCTCCCACTGATGAGTCGCCAGTTAGCACGAAACGAATATGCATGAGATTATACTTCCCATTTATGCTGTCTTTGGTTTATCCTTCCGGTCACAGTTGAACTAATTTGTTACTAGGCGCACAACACCTAATGCACAATTGCATATACACATACTAGCCAATAAATTTCAACAGAAGAAATAAAACGTATTAGTTTCTAACGCAAGTAACTCCCTATGCTAAGATGGCCACCTTGGCGGTCTAAATTAGGTAATGAATTAGTTAAAACAAAAGTACACAAATATATACACATAATACAAGAGTTCAGATAGAATAAACAATTAAACGCACAAGTATGATCACGATTTGACGAGGTAGTCTCTGCTGGCAATCTACACTTGTAACTGCGCCAGCTAGCACAGGTCGTCTATTTGCCTCGCCGTAGTGATGTCTGATGCAGACGGTCAGCTCTGCTAAGGTGCTCTACAACAAAATCAATTTGTCTGGCTCATATGTTGACCGCACAATGGCATTCTATTCACGAGTACAACATTCGCTGCAAATTGTGTCCATTTGCAATACTTTTTTTGTTGAATTGTTTCTAGTGACAATAAAAATCATGCCCAATTTTGACTCCTCGTTCTGTCAATAATAATAATAATTTATTGCTACCGGTTGGTTACATCATTAAGCAACGCGTGGCCCTGCCAGTTGGTGATATGCGTATACTCGTCAAAACGGAAAATATCCTCCGAGGACCGAAAATACTGAAAAACGAAAAGAGGAGTGCACATTGAAACGTGTAAATTACGTTATCCCCGCAAGTGCGATTGACTAGTCGTGGAATTTTAATTCATTTCTGAATAAAAAGTAAATTACGCGAATCGGAAATTGCAGCCAACCTCCCACAAAGCCATGTTTCGTTGACTATGTTCAATTTTTGTATAACCTTTTTGACAATTAATCAAATTAGGAACAAAATTGACGAATTATACCTTGGTTTGATGTTTCACATTTAAAAACATTAACAGATAATCGGCATTTTGGTAACGATAGTCGGTGGCGTAATGATCTGGGGCAATGCTCTGTTCAATTCGATTCTATCTACCTATCTAAGCCCCATGCTCACGGAATTTGAAAATAGCGCGGATCCAACTACAGTTCTAAACAATATTGTCGAGACCATAATAAGTTATTTACGTAAGTTTGAAAAATTGTATTTATTGCGCCTTATAACTAATTATGTTAATGTTATTATTTTCAATCTCTAGTTGACGGAAATTTTGTATCCAAAGATAAAGTTGTCCACACGTGAGTTAATTATAGACAGGGCATTAATTTCCATACCATTGTAAACAGCCCAGACTAATAAAAAAACGTTAAAATACCATTTTTTTATACATAGAGCCCGATACTGTGGAGCCTTGCTTGAAACTTAGTCTCTCTCTCTCTGTTTCAGTAAGGTGCATCCTTTTGGTTCCCAATCGTTCAATATCGTGGAAATATACTTTTTTTGATTTGAATAAAGAATAGAAATAATATCAATCAGACATAACGATATTTACAATTCAAAAAAACCTCAGTAAATTAACTTAAACTACTAAAATTGCCCGCACAAATAAAAAACGAAATAGCGAATATATATATATATATATATTACAATCTTTCATTTATAAACATTCTGGGTTTTTATTTGATTATTTAGATGGTAACTTGTCTGATTTTCTGTTTTACTTCATTTTCCACCTACTTTATTAAAAGAAAATCCAGAATGTACAAAAATGAAAGATTCTATATTGTACATTAGTATTCTCGAAATAAACGGCCATTATCCACTTTGTTATTAAATGTGCCTTCTTTTCTTAATAATAATAAAAACGTATGTAAATATATTGCCTGGCCGTCTAAATCGTCACAGTTGGAGCATCTGATTTTGAATTCAGCACTCGAAACCGTGACATTACTCCGACCTGTTTTATTATTGTGGATGTTCTTTCGTTGATTATTTTATATTTATCGCTGTCTCAATTTAACATTGACACTCTTAAAATTAGAAATTTCTCGGCACAGTTTTAAAGCATATTTTTCAAAAGTGAAAAGCCACATTTATAAATTATTTAAATTAAGTTTTTGAACATAGTTTAAACACCAATCCCATTAAATATACATTTGTCAGTATAAACAAATCATCGTATAGAGTAGATATCGCGATTCGAAAAGTTTTTTTACGGTGCTAGTTTTCACATCTCCGCGACAGGTGCCTGACACGGATATTAGATATTTTTAATAATTATTAATTACAACTAGAATCTGATCCTGTATATTTTTATTATTATTTGTTATTTAAACGCTGGACTACTCTAATTATGCATACCCATGGTTCACTATTGAGGCATCATTTACTCAACTTCCAATTTCTGTGCGTACTGTTAATTACAAAAATTTACATTATTATTTATATAGCGTATGGGTATCCAGCTGTCGTTACTATTATTTATATCATCTTCATTCAAACAATAATTGATTGTGCGGGTGGTGGTAACAATTCTTTAAATAAAGTTTGCGATCTTGAAGTGAACACCAACCCCATTGTATTTAACCAGTCGTCGTAAAACATAGTGCGTTGCAACTGGCAGTAGTTTTTTTTATTTTGTTCGACGACTGGTTAAATAAAATGGCATTGTTGTTTACTTCAAGCTCGCAAACGTGAATTAAATAATCGTCTTCACTTGTTTCATTTGGTCACTTTGAAACAGTTATGAGCGGTGGATTTATCATCAGTACATCTGTCAACGCTTCACTGTACGTTTTATATCTGCAATATATTGTGTTCTTAATTCTTAGTATTATGTTACACAACTTAACAATGTAGCACATTCAACAAACAAAAAATGAGCAATTTGCAAACAGACCTTCTTACGAGGGAAGGGCTTTTGGAGCTAGTGACAACTTTCTAGACTAGAGAGGGTCTGTCAGATATATATATATATATATATATATATATATATATATATATATATATATATCGAATTGAACTCTACTGGTATGATTTATTTTTCGATATATTTATACAATATAATTTATTTTGTATAAATACAAATAAATCTGTATTTGTAAACTAAGATGGCATGGAATTCCGAAGCATGTGTAAATGTTTGTCGCGTGTCAAACATATTTTTCGTATTTGAGTGTGATCAGCGGTTGTTCAATGACCATTTGTAGTTACAATTGAGAGTTTTTAAGTAATCTTTGATATCTTTTTATGTTATTCAATTGTGCAATCATTGATTACGCGGGTGGTGATATTAGCTATTCGACGCAAGCTTGCATAATTGAAAGAATCACCGATCCTATATTTGGTCAGCATTTGCTCTTTGCAGAACTACAGTTATTTGCAGATACTTATACGCTTCATCCTTCCATGAATGGAAACCGATATTATGGGAGGTTAATTAAAATAGGATTGGTGCTTATATCTAGTCCGCAAACTAAATTTGATCTTTATGACCGTCAACTCAATCGAAGCTGGATTGATTAAAAAACCATTGTAAGTGAAGCTTAATCAGCAAACAAGTCGGGCTTGTGAAAGCTTAGAAACTGTAGCCCACACTCAGGACAAGTTATATTTATGCAAGGCTACCAGGTGGGAGATCTCTGTTTTTATCATTTCACTTCCTTTCATCAACAATGTGATTCGATGCACGTTATTCAGGTTACCGACATGTTCTGCCAATGTCAAAAGAATACTTTAAATCAAATTTGCGAGCTTGAAGTAAAATTCAATTCATTTGTATCTAACCAGTCGTAGAACAACATAACAGAACTACGGCTAGTTTACTTCAAGCTCGAAAAACTTTATTTGAAGAATTGTTACCATCAACCGCGCAATCAATTATTTTTTAAAGACCAAAGAAGCTTGAAACGCATCACTACCCTAGGACAGTAACAGGTGCTCAGATGTAGAATTAATACTCAATTTTGGTGAACTTTAACATACATTGAAATCCATAGTGTTGGTACCATGTACCATTTCGGTACCATAATGTTAGTATCGGGTATTGACACAATAGCCAGATTGTTGGTAGCTTTTACAGACTCGATATATATATATATATATATATATATATATATATATATATATATATATATAGTATAGTGAGTTAACTTTGAAGTCGCATTTTTGAAGACTTGATATGAAGTTAGTATCTTTAATTTAGATTTATACATCAGTATAGGAGATTGTACCGTCCCATTTTCCTCTTCCCTCACCCATATATATAGTGTGTATAGGCCATACTATCGGCTCCTACTAATGAGTCACGAGTACGCACGAAAAGAATGTTTACATTAGATTATACGTTTCCTTCATACTGTCTTGGGATTATCCATGTGTTCGTATTTGAACTAATTTTTTACTAGGTGCGCAACACCTAATTCACAATGATCAAAGAAGTTTGAAACGCGTCACTAACCTCGGACTAATGGTAGGTCTGCTGTCTTTGGACTGGTTAAGTAAAATTAGGTTGGTTGTAGTACTCAGTACGCAAACCTGACTTAAATAATCTGCTTACTCGTTTTGTTTGGTCCAGTCGCCTAGCTAGACTCAGCATTCCATCTGTTTGTGAAAAATTCAACGTATGCATTCGAAAATATTGTTTATATGTTGTTGCGATGTTTGAGTATGAATATTTTGATACATTCCTGTAATTGATGCGCCAGTGACGTATAATTGTTTCTCATTACAATTTTATTTGCCTGTTGCTCTTCCTTTTCTACCGTGTATTTTCCAACGATTTTGCTAATCTTGCATTGAGAAATGTCTTCGTGGTCTCTAATAATTTTTGCCAATCAAATTTTATATTTTTGATGGAGTCTTCAACGTCGAATATGCTTTTTTCTGTTTTGGTTTTGCAATTTTTCCGATTTCACATACTGTAGGTTAAAAATATGGATGCGCTCTTTTGATGTTCTTTCTTACAAATTTCTTCAGTTTCGTCTCACTATAGCGTGACCTTTGGACGGATATGTTGATTATTGTTTTCGATGAGATGCTTCAAGTTCGCTAAATTAGGGTTGCACCGCACTGACATGTCAAGTTGTAAACGATTATAGATTTGGATAAAGAAGACAGTTAATATATATAGTGTCCGAAGTCGTGGCAAATTGTCCGTATATTGTTATGCATGTCTTGATGGTTGAGCAGCATATTGCTGTCATACCGAATAATCTTCTAGTAGTTATTGGAGCTGAAACATCTCTTCGTAAATTTGGGTCATTTTGCTATGTTATACGACGACTGGTTAAACACAATGGGATTGGTGTTTACTTGAAGTTCACAAACTTGATGTAAAGAATTGTTACGATCACACTGATAAAGTTTTAAGAATTAATTAATTTCAACTTTAGTGTAAATGAAGCTTAACTATTTTTGCGTACTAAGTTAAATAAAATAACTGTAAATTTATATTTTAGCAAACGAATTCATCGAAAATAATTATATTTCTTTAGAAAAGGACACACACGAATATATTGGCATGTAGACGAGGTTTATGTGAAGAGTCCAAAAAAGCATGCGCGTTTGAGCATAGCGTATAGGTGAACCGCGTTAGTTTACAAATTTATTAACTGAAGTTCAGATAATGTTTGAAGTCACATTTGCGAAGAGATTATGAGAAGTTAGTTCCACTATTGCAGGTTAACAAATTCGTAACGGCGATTGTATCGTACAATTGTTCCACACTCCATACCCAAATATATTGTGGGCATGGTGCGTAATACCGTCTCCTTCTGATGAGTCGCCAGTTCGCACGAAAATAATGTGCCCACGAGATTATACCTTCTCGTCATGCTGCCTTTGGTTTATCCTTTTTGGTACTGTGATGTTCAACCGACGAAAACACATGCCTAAACCAGGCAATATTTTTTTGTTTTCCAGTATGGACTGAAATTTGTTCATTTTTTTACCAAAATTTGGCTCCGTACTGTAAACCGGATTCAAAGTACGGCATGACTTTTGCGAGGTGGGCTTTTTTTCTATCGCTAAAGGTACATCTATAACCGGGCAATTGGCTGAACAAGTTTGCAGCTTGTACAATGGCGCTATAAAAATGTACAGATATATCATAATATATAAGTTTAAATATCGATTATCCACGGGTCCAAGGTTCCGTGTTGTTACTGAGTGTGTCGCCAGCACAAGCCACAATTAACAGCTGGCCACAGCGCAGTTGCGCACTTCCTTGCCAGTAACCAAACAGGAGTCGACAGTCAAGTTGGTGTTCAGGACAAATCTAGTTAGAGGTTTACTTTCGGCGATCTTGTACTCACAGAAATTGATAAGTGAGCTGTAGGCCGCTTGTTCCAATCCAAACGGTAGTTCAGGCTTCTCGCCTGCGTAATACCAAAATATCTACGCTTCAGCAGGTGGACTTTTCAAAAATAGTCTATTTATCATGATTATCTTAGGCAATCAGCGAAAATACATGCCGTGATACATACAAATCAATGACGTAAAACTTAAACATTAGCTTCTCAAGAAAAGTCATTACTGATTCGCTGCGCCACACTGTTCGCGGAAACGTTCGGCCAATACGTTATGAGTTCCCAATAAGGACGAAGCCGGTCTACTTGATGAATTGCCTTTTAAGTGCGTCAGTGTGGTTCAATGGTCAGAGCAGACGTCGCCGAAGTTGAGCCCTTTTGCGCGGCAAATTCTGGCCAATACGCGGTGAGTTCCGAACAAGGACGAAGCCGATCTAGTGGATGAATTGACTTTTCTACACTATGCAATTCTTAGTTTCCACCAACAAGTGCATGTAAATAATGGGTCAGATGCTGATATCAAGATGGCAAACTTGACTTTAGTAATTGTTATCACCGTCCGCGCAATCAATGCTCGTTTAATTACTGATACTCATCTGAATTCGGGTAAGTCCTAGAGGGGATAAAACAAACACACACACACACACACACACACACAGATATTGTCGAGACTCGTTTGCAATCTCGTGCATTTTAAGCACATATTTTATTCCGCAAATGTTTTTTTGTATAGCAAGAATGCAAATCAAATTCTGTGTATGTTGAATTGCTAATGCAGGTGATCCGGGCGTTGGCTTCTTCGTGGTTGGAATCATTGTTTTTGTCGCCTCCGTCATTGGCGCGACCGCGGCATCGAAGAAAAAAAACCAACTGCTCTACTTCGTGAGTCAATGTGTGCATTAACTTAAAAAAGATCAAACGCACGTCTAACTGACGCCTATTTTACGCCATACTAACTCTTTTGATTACCTGTTTCGAGTTAAAGGGTACAAAGGCAATTAGACCTACCTCAGAGTCTAGCTAGAAACCGCGGCTCAAACAGACCTCCAAAATGATTTGGGCTACAGCGGCGTTCAAATGTCCTATGCTTCAAGGAACCTTGGTATCATTTGACAATAAATAATAATATAAGAAAAATGATGATATATTTCTGGAAATATGGTATGTCGGTGTCAAGGCATTCAGTCGGCTTCAAACAAGCTGTTATTCTGCGCTAATTAATCAACAAGCATAATGAATATGTCGTCGAGGGCTTAGCCACTGAAATACTATCAAATATGTTATCAGTTTGAGCGTGAAGTGAAGCTTGATGCTAGAGGCACTACACCCTGCCAGTCAGGACATCAGAAAATTTCAAAAAAGGTAAATCTTTTCTTGAAATTGCCTACTAAAGTAAATGAGAGGTAACTTCTTCCGATCCAGAAGTTGTACACACGCGTTTACTCCTCATAATCCATAGAAAAACAGGCCTATTTATGTCTGTAAGGATCTGCGAATTAAAGAAGCCGACGACGGAAACATTACCCCCTCACGGTTTATTGAAATATGATTTTAATTTACGGGATAATGGCTGGAGATATATTTATGAATCCGCGCGTCTGATAAGATGATCTTGTTTGTTTTTTTCTGTTGAAGAATGTAATAAGGCAAATAAACTTAGAATATCATAGACTTTATGATTTTTATACAAAGAAATTTATATGTCGGTAAAGGTAAGACCTGGCGGGTACTCCAAAGTACCAGCATTTTTTCGGCATAATTTATAGAAACACAAAATGTCCTATTAGGTTGAATTGAAAGAAAACTTTCCTACTAGACGATGAGGGTCCCTATTATGAGACCAATAAATAAAGAAACCAGTATTAAATATATTAAATTACGTTCGATATCCTACATTAAGTTTCTAAGACTAAGGGCCGTAATCATTATGGATAATATCTGTGCCTCCATTTGTTCACACTTCCGGGAGGTTGTGCATACCGCTTTGTTCATTTTACTTGAATAATTCTAACATTGGTTTAGTAAATTAAGTGGGTGCATTCTAGGTTATTAGTCTAGAATCGATAACGGTATGTGCCAAATTAACTATATATTCCACTCAGGTTGGCGTTGGTATATTGTATCGATGCTTTAAGAAATAACTTATAACTAGTTAATACAATTAAACAATCAATGATTACGTGGGTGGTGGAAACAATTCTTTAAATCAAGTATGCGAACTTGACGTAAACACCAAATCTATTTTACTCAACCATTCGTCGAACAACACAGCAAAACTACAGTCGGTAACAAATTATGCAGCCGACATTTGCAATCAAGTTCTAAATACACGAGACTTCTAGAGGTATTCAATATATATAGGCAGTGCGGGTTTATCCTCACAACTCAGTTTGCCATCGTGCTATGATGATCATGGAAGGTCAAAACGCGTCGGTACGTAGAACTGACGGTTGTTTTACTATGTCGTTCGATGACCGGTTAAATACACTACGCTTGGTGATTACTTCAAGCTCGCAAAACTTGATTTTATGAATTATTACCACAGAGCCACGATAAAAATTCAAACAGAGATTATTTTCCATAAAATTTCTGACAATTTTGCAATCCTATATTTTCTTCCTACCTATCGATAAGCAAATAATCGGAAGATCAAAATTTGCGTTTGAGACATTTAGTCAAAGGTGTGTATATTTTTGTGTGCGTGTTTGTGCTTTGGTATTCATAAGAGAGCGAAATGGTACCAAAATGATATCATTTAACCTTTCCAATACCATGGCTATAACATCCGAGGTACCAGCTAATTTTACAGAATATTATTGGCTTAAGCTTATTATACGTTTATAAAATCGCCGTTTTTATGTAAATTAAATTAATAACAACTGAAATTAAGTTTAAGCTCAAATAGATAAACCGTGAATGTTAAAAAACAAAAATAGAATGGAAACACATTAATATCATTTATGTTTTTATTCCGTTACGACACGAAGAAGTTTTGAGATTGCTAGTGATATTCCCACAATTAACAACATAAATTGCACATGAACTTAAAATAAATTAGTAAATTATTTATCCGTGTGTGTATGTTTGGAAATATGTGCACGTATCTGTTTGGTCGCGCGTGTTTTTGCTTGGGTTTGTACGTGTGCAATTATTGTGAAGGTTGTCATTTAAATTGTTGGTTGCGGCTGAAAATAGTCAACCTACCATAATACAGCTAATGACTTTCTTGACTTTCAAAACAGTTATTTATTTATTTTTTTCTCATTTTCAGTACGTCGCTCTAATTCTCGGTCTAATTATAGTCATTGAGGTACCGTTTTTCATATTCGTAGCCGACAACTCAACGGTTAGTGTCTGTGTTTATTCTTCCAAGAATGTTAAATTTTGGAAAATTGCTGTTATATAATTTTTTAATAACTTTTCTGATATTCGTGATCAAATACTCATCCGAAAGCATGCAAAAAACCACATTTTTACTGGTAATAACTAATTTATCTGGTAATTTGTAAATCATGGCTGCTTGGTTCTGGCAATTAAATTTGTTGCTACATTAGACTTGGTCATCTCAGGTTTCCTTGTATGAACGAATTTGTCTCGTCTACATTCCAAGTCAAATCATCTTTTATCGTTCGGAGTGAATAAAGTTAGTTTCGCTTCGCTCAATGAATATGCTTGTTTGTTCATATAAGCTAAATTTATTGGACGACCGAACAGAAAAATTCTCAGTTATTCCACATGTCAACACACTTTGAGCTTTGAATACTGTGAAATGGTTAACATAGTATAGTAAAAGTTAATTTTAAAAGTCAATCATGAAATAATCAATCCTCTCTCTATCTCTCCCCCCCTCTCTATATATTTTTTTTTTCGTCGGAAAAAACTACCACTGCACAAAATAGGATATTTAATCAATCAGATAGACAAGTTTCGTCCTTATTTGGCACTCATTGGTAGTTGCCCGTATAAGCAAGGCCACTGATATATGAAAATACGAATATTTGTTTCACAGTCTTCCAATTAATCAACTAAGCCACTGCGCTCGATTTGGCGCTCGAAAGTAGCACACACTACCATATATATATATATATATATATATATATATATATATATATATATATATATATATAGATATATATCACGGCCATGTTTAGGGTTATTTTTATTTTTGTGTTACAAAACAACATTTCGTCCTCACTAGTGTAATGAATGTCATTTTTCTAGAACAGTCAGGTTTGTTTGTTTAAATAATTATTAAAAAGCTAACTTACTCTAAAATTTTACTTTGTATGTCCATGCAAAATTGTAATTAACACGCATTGAATGAGAATACATAAAATGGCTTGCGTTCAATATATAATATATTCTATTCAAATGCAGTTCTTACTGTGTTCATCGTGGAGCTATTTGATTGATCGGTTGACGTGGATACTTATATATATATATATATATATATATATATATATATATATATATATATATATATATATAAATTCTGCTATAATAATTTATTGGAAAAAACTGCAACAGTTTACATTACATATACTGGCAGACAGCTGCTAACTTATTCGAAAAATGAACTTAACTTTTCTCATTGGATGCGTAAACCAAGCCTACGTTGCTATAGAATTTAAATTTTCACTTCGATTCAATTGTTCCGTAATGAATCGATTTTTTGCATGGCTCTTAATCGAATGGACCTGGATTCGATTAATAATATGTTTTTCAGGTAGGATGGAACTATATTTTAGTTGATTAATTTCGTTTATGCATCGCTCATTTACGACAGCTATGCATATAGAACTATAAATAAATAAATAAATAAATAAATATATATATATTTTTGTAAGATAATTAGCCCCAGTTTAAACCGATTTATGAAAACAATATTTACTCTATTTGAAATTTAATTTCAACTTACAATTTCAACGCTGTTCTATAATTGCTCATTAAAACTGCGTAGTATCATATTTTTTAAATTAACCATTAATTAGTCACCATGTCAAATTAAGCAATCAATATTTAGAAGAATATGTTGATGAAAAAAATAATCTAATAGTTAGTGTAATAATTGCTGTAATCAAGGTTGCGATATAGTATAAGCAACCGACTCATTAATTAATTACAAATGTCAGTATAAACTTAGAATTGAATAGTGTAATAAGCAATTTAATTGAATTGTTTGGCATATATTAGTTAAATATTTGCAGGTTATGTTTACTTTAAAAAGATTTTCTCCTTACACTTGAAGTTATTATTCGATTATAAATTACTCTACATCTGTCATCTTAAGTGAATTCTGGAAAGGTCTATTCTCTGTTTTATGTCATGCTTAAATGTTGATGTATATTGCTCCGAGCTGTCCTTCTAGTTTGTTGCCCTTTTGCCATTTTCTTGTGCGAGACAATTGATTACATACGTAGGTCGGTAAAATCATGAATCCTTTACATTTCCCGGTGCACCGATTTTATTTGGCCTTGATTGATGGGTTCGCTCTTGTTCCTTCCTTCTGAAGCCTTTCATCATCTGCTTGTCTGAAAATGATGTTGGAACCAGATTTTCCGATTTTTTCCAAATTTTCGGAATTTCATTTTCAGTCCTATCTTCAGAGTTTACACAATACGCGCAGAAAAAAACTTGTGGCATATGTGACATCCTCATTCAAGACAGAAAAATTTATATTTATTTTAATTCCTTAAGTATTTTTATTGTCTGCCTTTAGGAATTAAAATAAGTATAAATTGGTCTGACTTGAATGAGGATACCAAATTTGCCACAAGTTGTTTATGCCTGTCGGTATTCTGTCAAACCTGAAAGTGGGACTAAAATTGGAGTCCCGAAATTTCTAAAAATCTGGTAATAACGCCATGTTTAGACAAGCAGCTGATGGGCGGCTTCAATAGGAAGGGACCAATTAATCAAGGCGGAAAATCGGCGCCCCAGAAAGAGTAAAGGATTCAAGATTTTACCGACATACGAGTGCTATCAATTGTCCCGCAAAAGAAAATGGCGGAAGGATAACAAGCTCGGTCCGTTCTCGTTTACGCCAGAAGCAAATAATTCTAATCAGTGTAGAAGCTTAGTTAATTCTACAATGTATTTCATTTCATTCTTGTACTATTTGAATTGTAGATTACATTTATGGTAAAAGCCTGTATAATTTAACCAGTCCGCTTAGTGATGAATACAGTTATACCATAATATATCCGAACACTTAATTCTCTCAATTATTCGTACAGTTTTTGAAATCAACACTAGTAAGACGGTTAACCAGTTTTCTTTCAAACAAATTGTGTAGATAATTCTAAATATTAAATATTTCTTCACGTATGTTTAGCTCTGCCGCTATTTATTTTCTACATAATTTAAACAAACTTCTTTTTTCATAGATTTGAAGATATTTATCTATAATCTGTGTTAATTATCTTAATAACTATTATGCAAACATCCATATTATTATGTATTTCGTGTTCATTCTGCGTCAAAACACACCAGTTTTCACTCACAATATTTTTACAGTATTTAACTGTTATATATTGAAATGAATGATATCATGCTTACCGCGTAATGTGATAACTGATATCGATCAAGGCCTGAGTTTAGGGATTAACTGGAGTAACAGGTGTTCAGAAATTGTTGTAATTCTCAATTTCGGTGAACTATAGCATAAATTGATATCCATTAGGTTGGTACCATGTACCGACTCGGAAACCATAGTGTTAGTATCATGTACTGTTTCGGTATTACAATGTTGGTATCGGTAACAAACACAATAGCCATAGTATTAGTATCCTTTACAGACTCGGTACATATATTATATAGAGCGAGTTAGCGTTGAAGTCGCATTGTCCTAGACTTTATATGATGCCAGCTTCACTATTGCAGGTTTACACATTCGTCTAGGAGATTGTATCGTCCCATTATCACACATTTTTCTCCCAAATATATGGTGGTTAAAGGGCGTAATACCGGCTCCTACTGATGAGTCGCCAGTAAGCACGTAACGAATGTGCATGAGATTATACTTTCCGTTCATGCTGCCTTTGGTTTATCCTTCTGGTCACAACTGAACTAATTTGTAACTAGGTTCGCAACACTTAATACATACTTGCACATATATTAGCTCTCCGCAACAAACAGAATTTAACGTCAGTTAGTTATTAACAAACCAATCGATCAAAAGTGTAATTTAAATGCTAAAATGAAATACGTCATTTGATTTATTAGTTTGTTTGAAAGATTTGTGATGAATTCCTAATCGATGAAATATACTCACAAATGTAGCCGTCATATATATATATATATATATATATATATATATATATATATATAAATTAAGTAAACCAGTTAAAATAATAAAGATAATGCTCTAATTTTTGAACATTAGTCGTTCTCAAATTCATACACAAAAATACCCAATACATACTTGCATATATATTAGTTCTTCGCAACAAACAGAATTTAACTGTAATATATTGAACTGAATGATGTCATTCTTACCGCGAAATGTGATAACTGATATCGATCAAGGCCAGAGTGTACGGATTTACTGGAGTAACAGATGTTCAGAAATTGTTGTATTTCTCAATTTCGGTGAACTATAGCATAAATTGATATCCATCAGGTTAGTACCATGTACCGACTCGGAAACCATCGTGTTAGTACCATGTACCTTTTCGGTACAATAATGTTGGTATCGGTTACTAACACAATAGCCATAGTGTTAGTATCCTTTACAGACTCGGTATATATATTATATAGTGTGAGTTAGCGTTGAAGTCGCATTGTCGTAGACTTTATATGATGTTAACTGCACTATTACAGGTTTACACATTCGTCTAGGAGATTGTACCGTCCTATTATTCCACATTCTTCTACCAAATATATAGTGGTTAAAGGGCGTAATACCGGCTCCTACTGATGAGTCGCCAGTAAGCACGAAACGAATGTGCATGAGATTATACTTTCCGTTCATGCTGCCTTTGGTTTATCCTTCTGGTCACAACTGAAATAATTTGTTACTAGGTTTAACAAAAATTGATCTAAATTTGATTTCCATGTATATTCAATGCGGTTTGATCCTCGATAGTCAGTTTGCCGTCGTACTCTGATGATGATCAAGGAAGGTCGAAACGCGTCATTGCGTTGCGGCTGGCGGTGGTTCTGTTATGTTGTTCGACGACTGGTCAAATACAATGGGATTGGTGTTTACTTCAAGCTCGCAAACTTGATTTAAATAATTGTTTCTAGGTTCGCAACACCTAATACATACTAACAGTTTTCACTGTCTTTATTTTTTGAGTAAACTGAAGTTAAGTAATGTACTTTGCTGACTGCAAGTGTCCACTTTTCTTTCATTGTGTGTCATGATTTCCATAACTTATTCATCCAACTCCTGAACAGTTACTTTTTGCTCATCTTAAACAAGACCACATCTATATGTAGGGCATAAATAAATAAACTATCGATGTAGACGATATCTTGAGAATCCACGACTTTCTATCGGTTTACAATTGTGCTTTAAGCGAGATGAAGATGTTATAATGCCCTAAATTGTTGCTGATTGACGGTTGCTTATCTAAGTTGTATGACTCGTTCCCTAAATGAGAATTTGTGTTGACTTCACGTCAACAAACGTGACCGAATCAATTGTGATCCCCTCATACACACTCGATGGCTGTCTCATTCTAAATTGTTCATAACAGGCCTTTCCTCGTAACAATATATATATATATATATATATATATATATATATATATATATATATATATATATATATATATATATATTGATGATGCAATATATTTATATCTACTACTTCAATTGATGCGTGTATATATATATATATATATTATTTATTTGATTTTCAGCTTGATACTTACATCAAAGGCAAGATGATGAACAGTCTGAAAAATTACGTCAGCATCACATCGAGTGACGCCGATAGTATCCTGTGGACTCTTCTGATGGTTCAGGTATTCAATGATGCCATAAGTGATTTATCTAATTTATCGGCAAATGAGGTGCGAAATTCTGTTTAAATATCGTCTTGGTTGCGATAAATTGGGCATTGCCTTTAAACCTATACATTGGACAAGAGAGGGATATGTCTCTGTCCCCATCAACAAAAGGTTTAATGGAATTGACGAGCAAGTTTCATTATGAAATTTGGAATTTGGTGTTGCACACATAGCATCTAATTAGTTCAACTGTGACCAGAAGGATCAACAAAAGTCAGCATGAACGGAAAGTATAACCTCATGTGCACATTCGTTTCGTGTTTACTGACGACTCATCAGTAGGAGCCAGTATTACGCCCTACACCCACTATGTATTATGGTGAAGAATTTGGGACAATTGGGCGGTACAATCTACTATACGAATATGTAAACATGCAGTAGTGAAGTTAACTTTATATAAAGTATTCAACAATGCGACTTCAAAGCCAACTCACTATATATATATATATATATATATATATATATATATATATATATATATATATATATATATACTCAACAAATGACACTATCAAAAGGATTAAATATTCTTGTTCCTTATGCAGCGCTGTCATGGTCTAATTTGATTCCGAAATAAGTTTTTCGAGACAACTGGTAACACTCGTAGGTCGGTCAAATATTGATTCCTTCACAATTCTAGGTGCACAGAAGTTTTTTGTCCTGATTGATGAGTTCTCATTTGTCCGGTCATTCTGTAGCCGTCCACAATTGGTTTTTCTGGAATTGTTCGTGAAGCAGTTTTTTGCGATTTTTTTTCCAAATTTCGGGGACTTCATTTCCGGTCCCATCTTTAGAGTTGACACCATGCTCACATAAAAACAACTTGTGGTATGTGAGTATGATGCAAATCCTAAGGCTGGGACCGGAAATGAAGTCTCAAATATTCGTAAAAAATCGGAAAAGATTGCTTTACGAACAACTTACGAAGAACCTATTGTGTACAACTTCACAGTGACGGGACAAGTGAGAACCCATCAATCAAGTGGAAACACAATCTATGCATCTGAAAATGTAAAGGAATCAATATTTTACCGACTTACGAGTGCTATCAACAATCCAAGAACTGTAAGTTGAGTATTCAAAATATGATTAAATTCATCAAAATTTAGAATTCCACTCAATTCTGAACACGAGTTAAATGCTGTATATTTACTATGTTGAATGAGCCAGCACTTCGTCTAATCCCCAGTATATATTTGATCAGGTAATGTGGATAATGTGTATACGTCCTAATTATGTCTCGAATAACAACTCTAATCCGGGTTGTCACATCAGATACTTCAACGTAAAAGTAAATGTTTATAATAGAATACCTAAGGATAATGCTGACATTGACATATTACTCTTGTCAAATTTATGTACTCCTGATTTTATTGCAAAGCCCTAAATTCAGTTAACATGTATCCTTTAAAATGTGTGATTAAAATTATTTTTTAATCTAATAATGCATGAGTTTCGTATCTCCAAGCAAATATGCATAAAAACCAGGATTCTTTTAGTGAAACAAAATCAGGAAACGTCATCGGTAGTTATCGTGGGTGTAGGCCCATATACGAAATATGATTAAATTTAATGCTTCTATCCTTTACATAAAACATACAGAAGCTGCAAATTCAACTGAAATCTTGCATTTAGCAAAATAAAATACATTGGTATCACACAAAAATTGTAAACTCTTTCAATTAATAGAATATAACAAAAGTCATGTTCACGTGCTTTTTATGAAAAAAGTGATTTTATTTCATTCCTATTCCGTTATTGAATTTAGTGACTAAATATTATATTTGTAGAATTATTGTGACATAAATTATATATATATATATATATATATATATATATATATATATATATATAGTTTACAAGCAGTAAATCTTATTAGCTATTAACAGAACTTGTCAAATAAATATGGCTTCATTTTTATTGGAATATACCAAATAGTAGCCATAAGTGAAGAAAGTATTTAAACGAGTCAAAAGCAATACAACGATAAGTTGTGACTAAATTCAAATGCATCGCTCTATTTTTATCGGCTGATATTGGGGGTAATTATTCCAGTGGGCATTACTCTCCCAGCGATGACAGATTTTGAAATATAAACTGTAAAATGTTTGTTCCACATGGTTCATGAGTTATGCTGCCACTGCCGAAGTCATGCGAAATAGTAAAGCAATTTAACACAACAATTCAACCTACTATTCAATTTTTAAATAAACGAACATTGGTTGCGCGGGCGGTGATAAAAATTATATTTAATCAAGGTTGTGTTCTTGATATAAACACCTGACCCATTATGTATGCACATTTGTCAGTATAAACGAAGTATTGTATAGTGTGGAAAAGGTAATTCATCCAGTAGACCAGTTTCGTCCCTATTGGGAACTCATCATGTACTGTCCAGAATTTGCCGCAGACAGGACTCGAACCTGGGCACGTCTGCTTCGTAATCTGGTGCTCTAACCACTGAGCCACTTTTAATGTTAAGTTATTAAACAAAGGAAGGGACGGATATGAATATATTTCTGGTTCTCAATCAATAAATTTTCTACTTCGTACGCAACAACTAGTAAATTATTGCATATATATATATATATATATATATATATATATATTTGTTCCTTGAACCAAATTATCTATAGCCAATTAACCTAGCATAGTTGATGATAAATAATAGATGTGTTTTGTTTTCGCTCCAAGAAAATGTGCACATTACTGTCAAAAGCAACTAATAGACTATTTATCCTACAAATTTCTCAGAGGATAAATGGCAGTATTTTGATTATCAATGTGTTGTCAGTAGAAACTAAGCAATGCGTAATGGAACAATAGCAACTCATCGAATGGAACTGCCCCGACTTTATTTGTAAGTTGTAAAGTACGGTCCAAAACTTGCGGCAACCATGGTTCGAATGGGGGCACATTTGTCAGACAGTCTTCCACACATCCACTGTGCAGTTCATCAAAATTAGGAAAAACAACTCTTTCTTGACACCTATTTTTTCAGCAAATCCAAGCACTCTGGCCTTGATCGATATCAGTTTTCAAATTTCGCCGTAATCATGAGATCATTCAATTAACTATATAAAGGAAAGGTACTGCTTGTGGCACAGAACTAATACATATGCAAGTATGTACTAGGTGTTGGGAAAATAGTAATAAATTAGTTCAATAATAACCAGAAGGATAAACAAAAGACAGCCTGAACGGAAAGTACAATCTCGTGCACTTTCGTTTCATGCTTACTGGGGACTCATCAGTAGAAGCCGGTATAAGTTATTTAACCACTATAAATTTAGGTGAGGAACATGGGATAATAGGACGGTACAATCTCCTAGATGAATGTGTAAACCTATAGTAGTGAAGCTAACATCATATAAAGTCTCGATAATGCGACTTCAACGCTAACTCACTCTATAATATATATATATATATATATATATATATATATATATATATATATCGAGTCTGTAAAGGATACCAACACCATGGCTATTGTACCAGTACCCGATACCAATATTACACTATCGATAACGTACATGGTAGTAACACTATGGTTGCTAATTCGGTACATGGTAACAACACGATGGATTTCAATGCATACCATAGTTCACCAAAGTTGAGAATTACAACTATTTCCGAACACCTGTTACTCCATTAAATCCATACTCTCTGGCCTTGATCGATATCAGTTATCACATTTCGCGATAAGCTTGTGCTGATCTTCACGAAACTTTATTCTATCAAATTTAAATTTGAAATTTCCCGAATTGCAAAAAAAAGAAAGTTGAAGCGGCATTAACACGCACATTTAATGCAGCTAAACTACGAGAGTTATTTAAAGTAACATACCTGACTTTGCCAACAATCAAAGAGAAACAGTCATTAATTTCGATATCAAATATTATTTACCAATAAACATGCGCTAGTTGGCGATCAACTTAAGTGGGCCGACCGACCAGACGGTTTATTACTCGAATGTGAGAACATTGTAACTTAAATGCCTGTTTTAAATCAGATGATGAATACACGTTTGCAATTGCACAACGCATCGTTGAAGCATCACGCGTACGTTCTCAATATGTAGCGTTTAAGAAAATTACTAAATTTATGAACAGCAGGAGTTAGCCACATACGAGGCTTTATGGATAAACAAATTGCAGCCGGATTTATGCAGGCAGAGGCAACATGTTCAAGCATTGAGCAGGAACTGGAGGTGACGCACGCAATTGATTGGTTGTTCCCTTATTTCACACTCTCTCCATGTTAACATTCTTCTATCATTATTATAATCAAGGTTGCGGTCTTGATATAAACACCAGACCCATTAATTACTTACATATGTCAGTATAAGCTAAGAATTGTATAGTATAGAAAAGGCTATTCATCCAGTAGACCGGTTTCGTCCTTATTGGGAACTCATCATACTGGCCAGAATTTGCCGCGGACAGAATTCGAACCTGGCACGTCTGCTTCGGAATCTGGTGCTCTAACCAGTGAGCTATCCTGCCGCACACTCATTGCACACAATTTTCAGTTATATACTAACTAATGTACTTGCTAGTCTATTTTTCCTTTAGGTGGAGCTCATATGGCATCCATTTAGACCCAAAATTCCAACTAACCATCCACAATCAATAACAACCACCCTCGCAACCAATGTTCGTTTAATTATATAAATGTTCATTTCAATACCACTTCCCCATGTAGTGTAGTGTCTGTTCAGTAATGACAGATTAGGGATGATTAGTTGGAACTTTGGGTCTTAATGGATGCCATATGAGCTCCACCTAAAGGAAAAATAGACTAACCAAGTTACGTTAGTTAGTATATAACTGAAAATTGTGTGCAGTGTAGTGTGCGGCAGGATGGCTCAGTGGTTAGAGCACGAGATTCCGAAGCAGACGTGCCCAGGTTAGAATCCTGTTCGCGGAAAATTCTGACCTGTGCATGATGAGTTCCCAATAAGGATGAAACCGGTCTACTGGATGAATTGTCTTTTCTACACCATACAATTCTTAGTTTATTCTGATATATGTAAGTAATTAATGGGTCAGGTATTTATATCAAGACCGCAACCTTGATTATAATAATTGTTATCACCAACCGCGCAACCAATGTTGGTTTAATTCTTTTATCTTGTTTTGCCTTTCAATTTATATATAAAGAGATATTCATTTGTAGATACTTGAGAAGAATATGAGAAAGAAATGGTTCTTGTATCGGATAACATGTTCGTTTATTTTTACACCTAGAAACGGTTCTATGAATTTCATTAAGGCTCGCATTCCAAAAGAAATTTAGACTAATTAAACAATTAGCAGTTGGCACCGAATGCTTGCGGTCCTTCTAGATACTACAAGTCATGGCCACTCGATTCATCTGGGTGAGTTCCGATTTCCATCCCTTTACAGGAGCGGTAGGTCACTATATCGACTACCACACGGTTAGCTATGTGTAGCAAAGTAAACTGAACTTTGAAGTTTTTAAAGACCAGCATTTCAGGACCCAGGGGCCCTTCTTCTATTTTCAAAAAATGTCTACTGTCAATACGCCAGGTCCGAGCGTAAATTTTGAATAGATTGTCACCTTTTTGACGCTGCTTCCACATTACTACCAGCGTTATGACAGTGTTGATGTACGTCCAATGCGTAGTTGGTAGCAGAGACTTTGCAATGCTTACGAAACGAAGCGCGAACTTGTTCAATTTGCGCAGTAGATACGACGTGTAACAGAGCCATTTGTGTTGATTGACACAACAAATAAAATCTCTGGCTAGATCAGCGGAAGTAAAACTGCGACTTGATCAATTCCCTCATTTGTAACGTACCATAGGCTATTTTTTACGCTATCCGTCCTGATTTTGGGTGTCCTAGCAAAAACACTGGCCATCCTGGAGTAGTTTTTCCCTCTTGTATCTGATTTGAGTTAACGCATATGTTAAAGAAAAATGATCGGCCAAAAGGAATTTCAGATGGATCACGGTGGCTAAACGTATGTGATCAGATCCACTGATTACAGTCGATTAAAGTCGACAACATACATGGCTGTATCTCTCTCTCCCCATCTCTTTGATATGCTTCCGCTGCACATTGATATGCACAGAAAACCATCCAAGTTAATTTTATGTCTAGTTCCCACTGCATGAAGTGCAAGATCAGATCAGGTTTCCTCGTCTATATTTGTATTCCCCCCTCTGTTCTTCACTTCTTAATTTGTTTAGGCACGTTATTTCATATACACAAGTCACGTTATAGTCTTATCACAGGATATCATGACCTAGTGTTTCCCAAGTGTTTCCATTTCACTATATTTGAGTTGATGAGCGAGCTGTTGAGAGGGACATTTGGAAACGACTTTCTTAAATGATACGTTGAATTTTTTTCATTGAACCGAATACATTCTGTGGCACGGTGGCTCAGTGGTTGGAGCTCCAGATTCCGAAGGAGACGTGCCCAGGTTCGAGCCCTGTCCGCGGAAAATTCTGGCCAATACCTGACGAGTTTCCAATAAGAACGAAACCTGTCTACGCTAAACAATTCTTAGTTTATACTGCCAACGGTAAGTAATTAGTGGGTCAAGTGCTTATATCAAGAACGCAACCTTGATTATAATAATTGTTATCACCACCCGCGTAACCAATGGTGGTTAAACAGAATAAACTTGTTTGAATTAATAAAGATCATTTGATTGGACAACATTCTGCCGCGTGAAAAAATTATTTTATTTTTATTCTCCAGACGTAGCATTCAAAGTAATTACTAAATGCAGAAACAAAAGGGAGCTAGCCACATACGAAGCCTTATGGATAAACAAATTGCAGCCAGATTTATGTAAGCAGAAGAAGCACGTACAAGCATTGAGCTTGAACTGGATGTGACGTACGCAATTTGATTGGTTTCTATTTTTCACACTCTCTCTATGTTTCACATATTTCTATCTTGTTTTGCTTTCCAATTTATATATAAAGATATGTTCATGAGTAGATATTTGAGAAGACCATGCGAAAGAAAATTTTCTTATATCTGATAAAATTTCTTTTTGTTTTTGCACATAAAAAGGGTACAATGAATTATTTTAAGCACTTCTTTAGTATGAATTATAAATTCAATACCGTGATGATGACTATTACCTACTATTATTTGAAGAAACTATAAAAAAGGAAAGTGGCTAAAATTTGTTTAAAAATATTTTTAGAACGTCATATTATTCTTAAGCGTTTTATGTGTAAAATTCCGACTCAATTTCATGATTATTGCTGTCTCTCAATCTTTAAATATTTTTAAAATATAATAAATATGTTAGTTCGGGATTTAGACAAACGTAAACTTTAATTGATAACAGAGAAAACCGAAATGAGAAATATTTTACTTTGTATTTTGCACAAAGATGGTTTTAAATGTATAGGGGATTCTACTTTTAATATGCAAGACAGGTGTATGAGGTAAGTCAAAGTTAGAATTGATAGAAATTTAAAGAATTTAAACATTTATTGACCTCCCTTTGATAAAATTAGGTCAACTGTAAAAAATCTTAAAGTACATCTGCCTACAATGAACTTTAATACGAATTAATTTTAATTGATAAATTATTGTTTGAATACTGCAAGTCAACTTGATAACTCACAAAGAAATGAGTTAATTACCGAGGCTGTAAAAATAGCACAATTCCTTACAGACAAAGGTAAAGTAAAATTTGGAATTTGGCATAGCAACAATTGTATTGATATAAAAAGATGATATATATCACCTCAGCTATGAAGTGAAAAGTCTCAGAAAATAATTTATAACAGGCAATTTGATACGTTTGATAGTGAAGATAGAGCGAGTTACGATTCTGAGGAGTCAGACAAAGCAAAACGCGAGGATGTGCGAATCATTGAATGATACAGCTTTTTATGCTACAAAAATAAGACCCTAGTGATAAATTACAAGTGGTAGTTAAATTTTTGATCAATAATATTATTGTTAATGAGGAATTAACTAAATATACTTAATCACATTCTTATAGAAAACATACAATCACATCCAGAATTGGTGGGGCAATAAAATGTTCGTAATTGTTAATTTCTGGCATAAGAAAACATACATTAATGTCCAAATTATTACGTCAAAGGATGCGAAAATACTCGAACATCTTAGATCATACATTGATGATTGCCAATTCAAGTGAACTAGATAAAAGTGATAGGTTGGCAAGCTTGGATGTAACATCGATGGACACCAATGTACGTGTGCACGAATCACTGAAATACTTTCTTCGATTCTTTGTTGATTAGCCGTATAATACTAGAAGGTATAAAATGCCGACTGGACACGTTATAAAGACGATGAACGTGTGCAGAGATACAGACATCTTCATCTCTAATGCCGCGAAATGTGATAAGTGATATGTGTATGGATTTACTGGAGTAACAGGTATTCAGAAATAGTTGTAATTCTAAATTTTGGTGAACTATAGCATACATTGAAGTCTATTGTGTTGGCACCACGTACCGACTTTGCAACCATAGTATTAGTACAATGTGCTTCTTCGAGACTATAATGTTGTTATCGGGTACTGACGCAATAGCCATAGTGTTGGTATCTTTTACAGACTCGGTATATATATTATATAGTGTGAGTTAGCGTTGAAGTCGCATTTTCGAGACTTGACATGATGTTAGCTTCACTACTACAGGTTTACACATTCGTCTAGGAGATTGTACCGTCCTATTTTCCCACATTCCTCACCAAAATATACAGAGAATGCGCTACATCTAATATACAATTGTACAAATATATATATATATATATATATATATATTAGTTCTCCGCAACAAACATTATTTGACTAATATATAATTGACTTGGATGATTTACGCACATTGAAAAAGGTAGTCGTTATAGATTAACGGCATTGATTATGGATGTCGTTATGAATGAATCGTTAATCAAAAATTTGCTAGGCTCTGTTTGGGACAAAGACTTTACTTATCGTAGGAAGCCAATTTTAGGACAATCGGAGTTTGAAAGCATTTCAAGAAAATTTTTAAGAACGCTGGATTTAGATTATCTTATATGGGCTTTTATGGATTTATTATTAATATCATATTTCATAATCTCACCCGTTTTAAAATGTATGCAATAACTTATGTCATTTAAAAAGAGAACCGCATATCAATGAACCTTTATTTTGAATATCACCTATTGTGGCATTGTTATTTTTTTGATACATTATTGATTTCTTGTTTGTGCATACATTTCCTTATATCCAAAAAAATAGCTGTTTGAAAGATGATCATGGTAGGTCGAAACGCGTCAGTGCATTGCGACTGGCGGTAGTTTTGTTAAGTTGTTCGACGACTGGTTAAATACAATGGGATTGGTGTTTACTTCAAGCTCGCAAACTTGATTTAAAGAATTGTTACCACCACCAGCGTGATCAAGTATTGTTAAAACGCGTCAATTCTCGTAGTACTATATGGATGGATTAGAACAAAGATTTCAAATTGAAGAAAATGATATTTGTGAATATTAAAAGAACCAAGAAGAATTAATTTCTAGTATTAATGAAATAATACTTGATAATTTATTCAATTCACACCTAGGCACTTTTTAAATTGAGACATTTATGCATCAAGATTTGACAAGTTTTATTTTATTACACAATTATTAGCTGAAAATTTTATTCCTGCGTTTTACAATTCATGCTTCATTCATTATTTAGTTGCAATGTTGTTGTGTGAACGATTACACAGATATTTCTCAAGCGACAAATTTTCAAGCTGCTGTAGAATACGATTCCGTTTCATATGGTAAGTTGTGCCACCTTTAATTTATACGAAATAATATAAACTGTAAGTTTTAAACTAATTTCTGTCATTTGAGAATAGGACATGTGTCTTTTAATATTAATTTTTTCTCTGGCCTCACTCAAGCATCTTATCATAAATACAAAGCAATCCGTCTAATTAACTTTGGTCTTATACGTTTTGTGCATCTGCCACGTGCACGATTTGAATCCGCCTAAAAATAGCTCAGAAATTACAAAATTTATACGAACTTTAATTGACTTGACACCTTCTATGTTAAAAATATTTATTACTTATTTTAACCCAATATACTAACTTTATTACCTATATATATATATATATATATATATATATATATATATATATATATATATATATATATATATATATATGGCGAAAGCTGCAAACAGTTAATGTTCATGACTGCATTTAAACTTTACAGATGACATTTCCAGTCATGTACAATGTATGCGAGACTACTAGAAGTGAGAACAGCATATCTTATTTTCCTTTCCATATATATGCAGTACGGTTTGATCTTTGCTAGTCAGTTCGCCGTTGTACTCTGATGATTATCATTGAAGGTCGAAACGCGTCAGTAGGTGTGATTGGAGGTAGTTTTGCTGTTGTCCGACGACTGGTTAAATACAATGGGATTGGTGTTTATTTCAAGCTCGGAAACTTGATTTAAATAATTTTTACCACCACCCGCGCAATCATTTATTATTTAGATGCTAAATATGTTCCATTTGACGGAAATCTAACCAAAGTATAACTTAATGTTATGTGCAGTGTAGAGCAAAGTTAGCGCAATAGATGTTTGTAAGACTCAGAATCAAGTTGTCTCATTCGCGGAAAATTCTGGGAAGTAGTCATTGAGTTACTAATATGTACGTAACCGGTTTACTTGACGAATTGACTTTGCAAACTTATGCACTGATTTGTTGATACTGTCAACAAATTTGTAATAAAACACCTGTCATAAGATTTCAGCTCAATATTAATTTTTATATAAGTCCAATGTATAAACATATTAACGCCTAATAAATCTCATTCAGTCCAAAAATTTATCAATGTTTCCTCTGTGGTATATTTAGTAGCACAGAACAAAATATTTCCTTCGTAAATAACCAAAAGCCACATATTTAATAATATGATAAATTTATTCGAGCGATAAATGAAGTGTGATTCATATTTCAACCTGAGGCTTAAAGTAGCTGGTCTTTGCTAGTTTAATTGCTCCCATTTAAATAAAGCTTGACCATTTTGCAACAAAGCTTATTTAAATATTTTAATTCAACGATATTTTTTATAATAATTTTTCTCGTGAGTCAGTTATTACACAACAACTATGGATTGCTTTGTTCTTCAGTTTACGTTAGGCCATGTCATAAAACGTTCGCTTTTTACGAAATGCCTTCGAATGACATGTTCCTCTACACATAAGCGCAAATCTAAAGAGGGTTGTTTGTAAAAAATAAAAGAAATACGCAATCTTGTAATGTTCTTTGAGAAACTTAAATAAGTTTAAATTAGAGTACGACGGCAAACTGACTATCGAGTATCAAACCGCATTGAATATATATGGAAATCAAATTTAGATATGCGGCTCTCTCCTCTAGCAGTCTTGCATACATTGAACTTGACTGGAAATGTCGGCTGCACAATTTCTATGCAGTCACGAACATTAAATGTTTGCAGCTTTCGCCACATAAACATATATAGACAATACAATTTAACAATAATTGATTGCGCGAGTGGTGTTAACAATGCTTTAAATCAAGTTTGCGAGATTTAAGTAAACACCAAACCCATTGTATTTAACCAGTCTACGAACAACATAACAAAACTACCGCCAGCTGCAACGCACTGATGCGTTTCGACATTCCATGATCATCATCAGAGTACGACGGCAAACTGACTATCGAGGATCAAACCGCATTGAATATATATGGAAATCAAATTTAGATATGCGGCTCTCACCTCTAGCAGTCTTGCATACAGTGAACTTGACTGTAAATGTCGGCTGCACAATTTCTATGCAGTCACGAACATTAATTGTTTGCAGCTTTCGCCACATATACATATATAGACAATACAATTTAACAATAATTGATTGCGCGGGTGGTGGTAAAAATGCATTAAATCAAGTTTGAGAGCTTGAAGTAAACACCAACCCCATTGCATTTAACCAGTCTACGAACAACATAACAATACTACCGCCAGCTGCAACGCACTGACGTGTTTCGAACTTCCATGATCATCATCAGAGTACGACGGTAAACTGACTATCGAGTATCAAACCGCATTGAATATATATGGAAATCAAAGATTGCAATGCGTCTCTCACCTCTAGCAGTCTCGCATACATTGCCCAGTCTCCACTACATGACGAGCAAGATCAGATTTATCAATATGTCCATACTAACTTGCAGTTTTATGTTCACTCCTTCTTACTTTTATTGGGCGCATGGTCTCACCAATATACTTGAGACTACAATCATTGCATGGGATCTCATACACTCCTGATGTTTCTAAGTGTTCAATCTTTTCTTTTTGGTTAGGGAGTATAGTGCCTAGTGTAAGGGACTGTTTTAAAAGATATTTGAAAGATATTTTTCTTGGTGGAGAACTAATATATATGCAATTTTGTTTGAAGCGTTGCTCATCTAGTGATAAATAAGTTCAAATATGACCAGAAGGCTAAACAAAAGTCAGAAGTAACGCAAAGTATAATCTCATACGCACTTTCGTTTCTTGATTACTGGCGTTTCATCAGTAGGAGCTGGTATTATGCCCATTACCAACTATATATTTGGGCGAATAATGTGGGAAAATTGGACAATACAATCTCCTATACGAATATGTTAATCCGCAGTAATGAAGCGAACTTCATACAAATTCTTCGACAATATGACTTCTGGTCAAATTTGAACTAATTTGTTACTAGGTGCGCAACACCTAATATACACAATTGCATATATATATTTATATATTTTTTGTATATATATATATATATATATATATATATATATATAAACTCTCCACCACAAACAGTATCTAACTGCATGTAAATTTGTTTGGTGCACAAATATTCTAAAACTTTAAACTTCGTATCACCTAATAATAAATTAGAGGCGTTTTTTTCTAGTGTTGTCGGCTCCTATATCATGCTGTAAAATGGATGCGAGTTTCGTAAGGACGGACAATTCATGCCCTGGCAGTTTTACTGATAGCAACAGTAATTATATGACTGGATGTTATGAATCTTTGAATAAGCAAATGAATGTTTACCTCCTACCATACATTGGCGTGTTGCAGTTCGTGATTTTTGTTATGGTGAGTTAGCTAGACGACACTTATTATTATTTTATTATTATTATTATTATTATTATTATTATTATTATTGTTATTATTATTATTATTATTAGTAATAATAATAATAATAATAATAAAAATTATATTATTATTAATTAATGTAGAAAGAAATTGTGAATTATTTGCCTTATTGAAAAATAGCCACATATCATTTTTGCCACTGTAGTTTACTCTTGCACATTTCTGATAAAGTTGTTACGGCAAAATTATTACAGTACGATCACAGGTTAGTTCGTTGAAATTGCATCGATCCATGCCAGATGCTTTTAACAGAACTGCACCTATTATTATGCACGCATGCCAAATCTGTTTATTCTCGAACTATTTACTTTTCACTGTACCACTAAAGTCATATGTGACTATTAAAGTTAAAGCTGCAACAAAGGCATTCACATTGTGTTAATGATTACTGTGTGAATATGGTAGCAATATTTAATCAGTCGTCGAACAATATAACAAAACTACCGCCAGCCGGTTGTTTTGCTGCGCACTACGAACTTCAAATGTTGCATCTCCGCGATTTGCTTTCGCACGTTGTCGCTTTGCACTATCATTTTCGCAAAGATCCGTTTGATTCCCAATTCCAGGTACGCATCGTGCTTATCTTCTTATTGGCTGGGTGCGAAATCGTCCCTTTCTTCCGAAGGCTTCAAATTCATCCATAAAATCCACTTGAAATTAGGTAAAACCTAACCTTCGTTGATTGGCAACGTTTCGGTACGGTATTTCCCGTACCATCCTCGGGCCTCTAATCACACATACACAGTACAATGCTCACAACAACAGTTTTAAGTAAATGTGGTCACCTCACTCCGAAAAGTTCTTTTTATATATATATTTTTAAAAATTCATCGACTCACTAATGCTTTTAAAGAAAGAATTGGTCTCCGTAACTAAACTCTATATTTGCATATGCATAGAGCCACGATGAACATGATCAGATTTAGCGACATTTCCATACTTCCTACCTTGATTGAGCACATGACCTCATCAACATACAATTACTTGTATTTCATACACTCCTGATTTTTCCAAGGGTTCAATCTTTTCTTTTTATTTAGGGAGTCTAGTGCTTAGCGTGAGGGACTGTTTTAAAATGTTTAAATTCTTCTTGTCTGTTAATCTAAGGCTTCTTTGTGTTAACGACCTTAAGATACCGATTTTCATACAGTACGGGTGATTGTACATAAAATTAAGAAGTATTCCCAAGTAAGTATCTTTCCAAAAACGTTTTCTAATTTCTGACCATTTCTAATTAACTTGACACCGAAAAATAATAAATCACCTGATAATTCACGTTCAAGAGTGAATTAAATTTCACCCATTCGATTTGTTTAATTTAACACATTTACCAATACATCATCACCATGGTTCCAGATTATGAATTTCATTCCAGAACCCTAGGTACAATGTTGGCTTCAGTGGTGTCTTATCCAAAAGTTTATTTACCAAATAATGCATAAAGTTATTTGCTATTGGGACTGACAAAGATTTCCAATTAAGGAACCACAAATCTGTTTAGAAAATTATTTTCTAAAGTTAAAAAAAATTAGAAGGCATACATATATACAACATTTCCAAGATATGTCCAAACATCATCTTACTTCCTTTTGCAAAAAGGTTGTTTTAAAATAATTCATATATTGTATTTTAACGCTACCCATTTTATTTTCCTGTTTTGTTTGAAATCAGCTATTACTATGAGTTTAAATTCCTTGGTGCCCATCTGACTTAACGTTCTTCCATTTATGGATAAATTTACTTACGTCACCCATTATCAGGGCCTGGAAGTCGGCTAGGAATATTCAGTACCAAATGTGGATAATATTAGGGGGTGATCAACTAGGAAACTTCAAAAACAATCCAGTTTAATGGACTGGCCACGAATAACAAAAACCAAAAACAATTTACCTAGCATCCAGGCAAGTCAAAACACCCGATTGACTAGACTCAACAAGCTTTCGATTGGATTGGCAACAAAACGGAAAGAGCAAAAGCAGCTGTGCATACGGAATCGCAACCAATGTTAACGTCGATAGAAATTTCAAAATATATGAGCATTCAAAAAACTGCAATCCGCTCGCCCTGCACTGTTTTCCAAGGTGATAGAACAAAATTGAAGAACAATGCGAACAGTCGGTTAACTCTCAATACATCAATACAAGAATGACCAGATCCCAGACATCACTCTGCAATACAACGAGAAATACCTCTACAAGCAAACAGGCACAAACAGAGACAAATTTGCCAAAACGTTAACTAATCAGCCCAAACAAGAATTTCAAGTAAAATCGTGTCAGAATAGGTGCCACCCACATAGACAAATTAAACCCCCGTATGTATATAGATGAAAGATTTTAAAATGATGTTTAGTACTCTCGAAAAAATTGGCCATTATTATAATTAGATATTTATTTCCATATATTGCTTATATTTGCTTACTGCTGAAAAAAAATGTTACATAATATTGCAGAAACAATTCATATTTTTAGCAAGGTTTAATAATTATTTTTTCATTTTCAGTACTTGCCAGAATAAGCAAGGCAAATTAGCGAACATTAGAGAAATTCTACTATTTACCAATTTCATATAATACAGATTTAGGCTCTTGTGGAACCCTCCACGAAGCAGATTTAAATGACCATTCATGCAGGTATAGATGGATAGCATTTATATGAAGTAAGGGTTAATATATATTATGCTTTATGTTGAACTGCATAGTTTATTTTAATTGCTTTCGTATGAACGTTGGTGCAGCATATGTATTACTTTAAAAACTAATCTTCATAACAATTTACATATAGATGATATACTATTATGACTCGTCATGCGTTCAAAATAAATATTTTTCAATCTTTTGAACGTTTAGGTATCGGAAGTGGTCTTTGCTCTCGTACTGGCAATGTATAATTTTGAAAATGATGAAAAATGGCCAATCTAGAGCAAGTGGAAGATTCACAGCCATTAAACAGAAACAAGAATTATCTGGACGTATAAACGTATAACAACTTTGTGGAAATTGTAAATTGAGCGCTGACGATCGTGTGAAACACTTTACAGATTTATCTAAGGAAAAACAATAAATATATGCAAATAAAAAGTCGGACACAATTTTATTTAAATCTAGCTGGCGGACTTGAGAAAAGCATCAATCTAATTTTGTAAACGCAATCGTAAAACATAGCTAAACTCCCACCGGTCGTGTATGCTGCCGATTTGCAATTTTTTTATCAAAATAAATACATTCCAGTCAATATCCGCTCAAAAAATATTTGTTTACACGACTTCATATTCTCATAATTTGCGAATAGCTCTCGAAATGCATTTTTCAAAAGAAAAGTTGTTTTTTCAAATAAATTTCATTCACAAAACTATAAAATGAACGAATTGGTTTGCGCTTGTGCTTTCTATTAGCCATGTTACGCTTCCTGAAAGTTAAACAGCCAGTATTTCGAAGTCGGAGCTTTAAAATATCTGTTGGTACGCTCTGAGAAGCTGGAGGCAGGTTTGTGAGCATATTTGCAGTTTCTAGATGCCAGATTGCCGTCAGGAAGCCGGCAATATTTGCAATGATGTGATTTCCGTACACAATAGTATTTAAAAGTGATTTCAACCCGATCAAGGCAGTAAGACCGCATTCATTATGCAGCTGCAATTGTTAAGGTGCGCGAAACCGATTAGAACCGACTAACCTACATTCAAATTGCGGCTTTTCACAAACCCGTGCAGGATATGGCAACCAAACCAGAATTGAGCAAAATAACTCACCAATTTCTAGGCAGGTAATTCAAATTGACAGCCTATTACATAATGATTGATTGTCGTAACACTTACGAGTGAAAGTGAGACTTTACACCTCATAGGTCGCAGTAATATGTGAATGGCCTTGAAATGAATTTTATTATTTTTATTGGCGAAAAGTCGCGAAATTTCGGGTATTTTAGCGTAGGCGGTTGTCATGATATCCTGCTAGCATTCGTTTCGATTCACTGTCTTATGCAAGATGGTGTCATAATGTATAAATCTTTGTTAGAAAATGAATGTTGAGTTTTTGGATCAGATATCACTAAGTCTTACTATTCAGATTCGCTTTAATGAGCAGTTTATAAGTAAATTCGGGCCCTGCTTGTTTAAAAAGTATGTTGGATGGCAAAGTTCCGTAGGTGTAGTGGGTGCGAAAACTCAGTGGAAGAGAAGATTGCAGCCAATAGGATATCTCTGTTTGATCACCAAAACAAGTGAGTATTACATATGTAGCAGCCTAGCGCAATAGGTTGTGTGGGCTTGCTAGGAAGTACATAGAGTTTGTGTTAATGTGATGTAAAGGAGTGATTTTTATCTGGTTGACCAATCAGAATTCAGCATTTATATTTTCCGATGTTCATAAACTGTATGACATCACTTTCTTCTTCCTAAAGGAACGTTACTTATATACCCAAAATCCTTTTGGTACTGTAGGACAGAATTTGAAACCATTTAATCAATATTGCTATAAGCTTCTGAAACGCTAAACTGATGCTCTGACTCACAGTAGTTGCACAGAATTTGTACCTGAGAGGATGATTTGCAGATAAGCTTCTGTGTAATAGAAAAATGATATTTTAGGCAGATCTCGCTACAACAATGTTATTAATCAATTAATCGTTGTGGCGACAGTGAAAGATGTTTAAATTATATTTTGCAGAATTGAAGTAAACATTAATATTGAGTTTGAACAGCAGCAGAAAATAGCAAAAATAAAGCCAATTACACGCACGCAGACATTTTAATTTTCTCGTCACCGAAAAAGGTTGATGACAAACATATAATAGGGATTCAAACGGTATTTTTGGTATATTTTTAAAAAGCAGGGATATTGTTGGGCCTAGATATACTCACGTGTATTTTTCTCGACTGACGATCGAAATCGCTTTCAGCAGTAGACTTTTTGCCGAATGGAGATTACTAATGTTATCAATGATTGTGCGCGTAGTTAATTTATAATAAAATCAGTAATGATGGCCGCACAGTTCTTTGGTATTTATGGCCACTATAATTTATTTTTCACCACTATCGTAAACGTTTCTGTCTTTCGCAATTATTGATTGTGTGAGGGGTAAAAAAGTAATATTATCAAAACTACCAACAGGTTTTGACAACAAAGCTTTGTTTTCAATCAGTCGACAAATATAGTCAAGAAGCAATTAGAGTAGAATTGAATGGAACAGTCAATTTGAAGCAACACACCTTTAAAGATAGCAAAAATAACAAAACAAAATTATGTTGTACAATCACGTTATTTCAAAATTCTCTGAACTACTTAACATAAGAAATGGAATAATTAGATTTTATGAGTGCTTTAATAAACCAGCAAAGATGAATGGCAATATTGACTAATTCCGTTACAATGTATAATTTCACAGAAAGCGATCGTTAATTTTTTTATTCTAAAAATATGAAGCTGAAAACCAGTTAATACAACTAATAATTGATTTTATTTGATCAGTTACTTTGTATTATGTATTGACTTTAATGCACTCATCTTGAACAATTCAAAAGTACCATAAAACAAAACACTTTAAGTGCTTTCACTGAAGATCGGAGAGATTTAGCAAAAGTAAAATAAAAAATTGAAAACAAAACAGAGTTTTAAATAAAAGTACATATGCAACATGCGAAAATCTACAATCCTTTACATTTCCAGGTGCAACGATTTTTTGCCTTGATTGATGGGTTCTCACTTTTATTATAATCAAGGTTGCGATCTTCTTATAAACACCTGAACCATTATTTACCTAAATTTGTCAGTATAAACAAAGAATTGTATAATGAAGAAAAGTCGATTCATTCAGTAGACCGGTTTCGTTCTTATTGAGAACTCATCATGTACTGGCCAGAATTTGCCGCGGACAGAGCTCGAACCTGGGCACGTCTGTTTCGGAATCTGGTACTCCAACCAATGATCCATCCTGCCGCACACTACACTACATACAATTTTCAGTTCCATACTAACTAATGTAACTTGGTTAGTCTATTTTTCCTTTAGGTGGAGATCATATGGCATACATTTAGACTCAAACTTCCAACTAACCAATCTTAATCTGTCATTACTGAATGTACACCACACTACTCACTTGTTCCTTCCTTTTGAAAGTTTTTCATCAGCTGTTTATCAGAAAATGATGTTCGAAGCAGATTTTCAGACATTTTCCCGAATTTTCGGGACTTCATTTCCAGACCCATCTTCAGGATTGACGCCATACTCTCAGGGGAAAAAAACAACTTGTGTAAAATGTGGTATTCTCATTCAAGACAGATCTATTTTTGTTTATTTTAATTTCTTAAGTATTTTTTATTTTCTGCCATAATATCCGGTCTTCAAACCGTTTCTCTTATACTTAAATGTATACACAAACTTGTCCACGTCACTCCCCCCCCCCACGCACACAACAACATATATTTACACATACGTGCACTCACCTAAAGTGACATTTATAGAATAAGTATAAGCAAATGGTAAGAATTGGCATACACGCCTATCCGTAATGTCTCGATTTTTAAAAAAAAATTTCCAGACGTCAGAAAGATCAACAATTTTTAAAAAAATTTTAATCATATTGTATTAATTGTCAACTTTCCGGTTTAACTAATCTCATCTTGTGTGCAATAAGTTATAGACAGAGAGATAGAAAGGTTAGTAAAACTATTGAAAGCCGAAAGTATTATTCGTTTAGACAAGACCAAATATGGAGCCTGCACAAAAGGAAGGAACAAGTGAGAACCCATCAATCAATGCCAAAAATCGGTGCAACTGGAGATGTAAAGGATTTAAGATTGTACCGACCTACGAATGCTATCAATTGTCCGGCACAAGAAAATAGCGGAAGTACAAATAGCAAGAAGGACAGCACCGCGCATTATACATCAAAATTTAAACATGCGGAAATGTTCAGTCGTCTACGTTGTTCCAATTTTACTTGTTCGTCAGGTCAGATTTAATGTCCAATTCAATTGGAGAAAGATCAGTCAAAGCCCGGGTTTGTGTACACATCAATTTAACCGAAATCATGTAATGATACCTTTCTCTTAATTTATTTGTTAATCAATTCTATATTTTCTAAATTTTCGTGGTAATTTCAGATATCGTTTCTCTTTCGTTACCCTCGTTGATCAGGTTAATATAAACGCCAATCCGATGTTTGTTTTATTCAAGTGTTTGACCTTCTAAATAATAATGATTGTAAACACAAGCTCTATAGCATCAACTACTACTAGGTGTCAGAAGACCAATGACAGACTTCACTTAAAACAACTTTGTGCAGCTTCTAACATATTAGACAGGCCTTCTTTAATTGAATTCCAAATTAGAGTTGTGTAATCCAAGATAGGCATTGTCAAAATATTATAGCATTCAAAGTAATTACTAAATGCAGAAACAAAAGGGAGCTAGCCACATACGAAGCCTTATGGATAAACAAATTGCAGCCGGATTTATGTAAGCAGAAGAAGCACGTACAAGCATTGAGTTTGAACTGGATGTGACGCACGTAATTTGATTGGTTTCTATTTTTCACACTCGCTTTGTTCACGTATTTCTATCTTGTTTTGCTTTCCAATTTATATATAAAGATATGTTCATGAGTAGATATTTGAGAAGACCATGCGAAAGAAAATTTTCTTATATCTGATAAAATTTCTTTTTGTTTTTGCACATAAAAAGGGTACAATGTATTATAAATTTGTTGGTGTTGAATGTCTTTATATAACATATTTTGCTTTAACAACTTCTATCAACGTTTAGAACAAACTACCATCCTGTCAAGGTGCTATTCGTGAACGATGCACAATGAAAAAGGGTACCACGATCTCTGTATTCCTCTGAGTTCAACTGTTCAGTTGACAAATACGCCAACACATGAATTGACCAAATGGTTTTCTAACCAATTAAAGCGGACGGAAAATCACTTATCTATGGACAAATTGAAAGATTACTTTGGCTTTAGCGAAAAGTTAGACAAATCGAAAATTGAAATTTGTTGGGTGTGCACGTTTGATCTGGGGATCATAAATTTCTAATGTCTATTTAATGAAACTATTCAGCTTGCATGTCATTATGTCCTGGAGAATTACCAAAAGTTCAAACTGAGTAAAGTGCATTTGGAAAGATTATTGCATTCATAAATTTCATATATGCCGTCCACTTTCAATGGTCAATTGTACGAACAGAACGATGGTCTACGAATTTACTCGGCGTTGGACCAGATCATGGCCGGTTTATATGTGTCTGTATTTTGTAGCGACCAAAAATTTGAATGATAGAGTAAATTTAAAATGTGCAACCTTTGTTTTGATGATATATTTGTGGTATGCGATAGCCATACGCACGACAAAGAACTGCTTAATAAATCCATTGAATGACATTCGAATGTTAAATTTCAATTTGTAAATGAAGAGCATGATACTTGAGATATTCAAACCTAGCACTGAAGGCAAATTGCACATCTGTTCATCCTTTGAAAAAATTGGACTGCGCAATAATTACATTTCAATTAACTGATGTCCCCTGCCTTGGAATAAAGGATTATTTAAGGCATTATGTAATAGGAAATGGCGTAT
Source organism: Eudiplozoon nipponicum (assembly GCA_029291075.1). NCBI lineage: Eukaryota > Metazoa > Platyhelminthes > Monogenea > Mazocraeidea > Diplozoidae > Eudiplozoon > Eudiplozoon nipponicum. Next base: position 59,483 of record JAQBSW010004341.1, read on the forward strand.
TTAAATAAGATTTAAAAGAAATTTTGTTGCACGACAGGGATTAGATCATTTACCTGATTATCGGGTTGCGATCCGATTTGTTTGCATCCGCAGTCTTCCTGATTAATCCAAAATTTTCGATCTCCAAGTATGGAGATCTTTATCAGTGGAAAGCGCATCACCTACTTAGTTGACAATCAGTATGTGAAGGGGAAAATTTTAGTTTGAACTGCCCCATTTATATTTGTTGCTAGATCTCTTAAGCATAATTTGTTTTTTTAAATACTAGGTTAGTTTATGTCACATGGTTTGTGAATAGTCAGATGTTGCTAAATCGCTGTAATTTCACTGGGATGAGTGAACAGGTGCAGTAGTTGATTACTCCTCAATCCAAAACAAACGAGAACACATACACACAGGCATGACGTACGCTTATCTAGTGAGTCGTCTGAATTTTATATTAAATCACTGTATTCTCATTGCAAAGACCGTACACATGCAGACATACACACAAACCATGTGACATACTCTTACCAAGTATTAAGAAAAACAAGTTATGCTTAAGAGATCTAGCAACAAGTTTAAATGGGACAGTTTAAACTAAAATTTCCACTTTAAATATTGATTTTCAACTTAGTAGCTGATTTGCTATCCATTGAAAAAGATCTCCATACCCAGAGATCGAAAATTTTGGATTAATCAGGAAGACAGCGGATGCAAACAAATCGGATTGCAACCCGATAATCAGGTAAATGGCGTATTTGTTTGCCACACTGTTTACAGATTAATTTGGATGGTGTGTCGGATACGCTTAGCGTTAACGTTTACCCACCAAATTTAATGGACAACTAGTAACATAATGATATAATATAACCTGTTGTGGACGTGTGTAATTTTGATAAGAATTCGGTAAATGTTCACTGCAAGACAAATCAAGACGAGGCAATTGAGCGCATGAAAGGTAGATTGCGTTCCGATTTGGCTTTTAAATAATTCACAACTTACGTAGTTTTGATAATATCCACCACCAAACTTCATCCATCTAGTATGCAAATACAAAATTCCACCGAAATCCGCATCTAATATTATCTGAAATTCAAATTGTGTGTGTGGAAATTTAAAAGTAGATTTAGGAGAAGAGTAGATTCAAGCTTGCCGAAACAATTACATGCTTGATAATAGCAAAATAAAATTGGATTTGCAAGTACGTCCGTAAAAAAATATGCCTTGCCTTGTCAAAAAAGCAACACACAAAATAAATCGCTTTTCAATTTAAACTAATGCTAAGTGCTTGAGTATGCTTCTCTTTGTGAAATCAGAGTTTTGCGAAACTGTGCAAACTACGAAAAATTTTTCGTGGCTCAGTGGTTAGAGCTCCAGATTCCAAAGCAGACATGCCCATATTTAAGCCCTGCCCAAGGCAAATTCTCTACTGTACACGGTAAGTTCCCAATAAGGACGAAACCGGCCTACTGGATGAATTGCCTTTTCTACACTATACAATTCTTAGTTTATACTGACATGTAAGTAATTAATGGGTCAGGTGTTTATATCAAGACCGCAACCTTGATTATAATAATTGTTATCACCACCCGCGCAACCAATGTTCGTTTAATTATATAAATGTTCATTTCAATACCACTTCCCCATGTAGTGTGGTGTCTGTTCAGTAAATGACAGATTGGGGATGGTTAGATGGAACTTTGGGTCTAAATGGATGTCATATGAGCTTCACCTAAAGGAAAAATAGACTAATCAAGTTACATTAGTTAGTATATAACTGAAAATTGTGTGTAGTGTGGTGTGCGTCAGAATGGCTCAGTTGTCAGAGCACCAGATTCCGAAGCAGACGTGCCCAGGTTCGAGTCCTGTCCGCGGAAATTCTGGCCAGTACATGATGAGTTCCCAATAAGGACGAAACCGGTTTACTGGATGAATTTCCTTTCTCCAATCTATAGAAATCTTAGTTTATACTGATAAATATATATATTTATACTTAATGGGTCAGGTGTTTATATCAAGATCGAAACCTTGATGAAAAGTAATTTTTTATCGCCGGCCACACAGCCAGTGTTGGTTTGATTAGACTCATGACAGCGAATTTGTCTTTCACTAGACAGGAGTGCGTTGCGCATGTGTGTCTGCTTTTAACGGCAACGTAGAAACAAATAAGTGAAACCAGAGTGACAGAACTTTAACTTATACCAAATAAGCTTTCATGTACCCTCAATTACATCGTGCCAAATTTCACTCAAACCCCTCGATTTGCTCTTACGTTTGGTTAATTCCGTAACAGTTAACATCATTCCGTTAGGTGGGCGAACGTGACGAGTTGGAATGTGTGTACATATATGAACTTACTCCACATGTGCATCGACGAAAGTTTAATTGAAATAAATGTATGTTAATTTATCCCTTGCTCACGCGAGTCTAATTATTTTAATTGCAACATTAAAAAAGATGAAATTTCAGGATGATATCAAAGGAAACGTGTGCAAAACCGAAAGAGTGCTTTCAGGGTAATTGATGTAATGTCTAGTGAAAAAGAGGCACATTAAAGAGATAAAATAAATGATGGTATGACAAGAAAATTAAGATAATTGCATAAAAAACACTCAACATTATGGCAAACAGTAGTAATTAAGGTCATAAATTGCGCTCAATTCACTATGAGATTTAAATTGATAGATAAAAAATATTACGATGGCAATCAATGGATGACATTCCGAAGAATGGTACCGTAAATAATTGATGAGCTAATAGCAAGTTTCTAAGTCCAACAATATCCTCTATTAATAACAAACGAATCGGATTTTTGGGAGTTAAGAACAAGTTTTTAACCGCATTCAGCGTTGCAATGGCACTTAAATAATTAGTTTATTTTAGGAGTTTTCCTGTTAAATGTGACACAAAGCATGTTCTCAATTCTGAATTTTGTGTCAATGTGACGCATTGAACAACATGATACGCATACGTTTACGTACATATCTTAATATCAATACCAATCTCAACTATCCATGAGAACAGCTCGTGTCATCGAAATTAAACAAGCCATGCAATCTGTGTGTGAAACTTTGGTACGAACGCATCACTTTCAGCGGAAGACGTGCAATAAAGAAACTCATTACGATCATTATTTTCTTGAATTATAAAACAACATCACCAACTGATTCTCGAAGATATATTAATCCACAATCAGTCCTAGAATAAAGATTTAACGCTTTACACCAGAATTTTTTAAATTCAAACCAAGATCAGTTAAGTCTCATGCCAAATTCACTATCGATAAATCTAACTTGTTGGATCAATTAAGAATAAAATTTAGGAATAATTTGCAAATTTGCATGTTGAGTTATTTAAGCCTACATTTTATAAAGACTTAAAGACACTATCGAATAAAATGCGACCTAAGCAAGAAAGGTGCAGACTTCCCGACATTGGTAATAGTACAGACGGCATAATGCTACCATGGATAACCATGTGCCAGTTGACCTGAAAAAATACAGGTAGCTCAAAAATAAGTTAATTAATCGAGAGTGAGTAAATGGTTTTCATAACGGCTTTCAAAAATTTAGATTTAAAAGTGATCATAATATCGATCAAAAGTTATATAGGAAACAATTTCGCCTTAAGCCTCTTCTCCCTCTAATGAGCTCTGATAAAATTCCTCATGAATAAGTTTTGCACGGAATATACCAACGGTTAATAATATTCAAAAGGTCTAATTCTTGTCGTTTGATAACCTGCACTATAGAATGTGTCAAGGTGATAATCCTACAATCAGGATCAACAACCGTTCATTAAACTTTAGCAATTGAGCGAACAGACAAAGTTGGAAAATTGGTTCGAATTGTACTCTGCCATACAATTCCATTCATAGATAATCAAATTAAACATCAAAACGATCCAGGTGTAGGTGTGGCTACCCTATCTCCTAAAGAGTAATTCAATGTCGCCACGTTGGTGCCTGTCTGGATGTCGCAACAAATTTCTAACCTGTGCAAATCAGGTAGTTGACTGATGCTTAAAAGAGCAAGCCTTATCATGAAAATCTATCAAGCGAATACCTGAGACGTCTCCATTAAAACATATTGTATCCAGAGATTTACAATCAACATCCTGGGTTTAACACAATGGCATTAATTAAATTATATATAAGGAAACGTGGAATGCGTACACTTCACGTAATGAAACACCTTTCGTGTTCATAAGAAAAAGCGATTTAACATTGAAAACAGCAACATTAAATTATCAATTCCTGGCCTTTCCGATCTGATTAATTAAGAATTAACCTCGTTCGACGGAAATAACTTTAGAGCGTATGGATCAAAGTTATAATATTAAAGAAGAAATTCAGAATAGAAACCGGACACAATCAGAAAGGTTTTTGCACTTAAGGATGAAATGCAGATACTGAAAATGACGACGATCTCCAAATGTAAATACACGAACGATTGAAACGAAGGATGTCGAAGAAAAATATTGGGCTGCTTTTCTTTACAAATAATATTCATTCAAGTCACGCATGCAGGTTTACACATCTAAATGATTTTTAATCATTTTTTTGAAGAATAACCTTCCTCCACACAGGAAAACCAAAATTTATATTTTCTTAATATTCTTAAGTAGCTATTTTGATTTCTTGATGTTATTTCTATTATCAACAATGTTGCTATCTGGCATTGATTTGCTTCTTGGGTCTTATTATTCTCGCAGTCATTCTATCGATTTCTGAATGTTCGACAACAGATGGCCAAACCCTTTATCTAAACACATTTTCAGTCTTTTCTGCCTTGAACATCGGCTGACCTTCCTCCTGCCAGGATATCTGGCGGAAAATTAATAATAAATAAGTTTTCATTTATTTATCTACAAAAAAATCTTTATGTTTATAAATACAAATTTTAAAATATTTATTATCATTTTCCTTTTATTTTATATTGAACACGTACGCCTGTCAATATAGTTTTAAATGGTGCCGTTAATGGAAAAAATTTTCAGGGGATCATTTGAATTTTAGACAGAGAAATATCACTATTTTTTCGTTAGATAAAAAATTCTGAATATCAACATCGTTAATAAGCTCTTATGAATATTTAAATCTACTTTGAATCATCGAACAAATGAATAAGAGCCCAATATTTATTTTCGCCCATTTCCGTATAATTCTTTCCAACACAAACTTTCTTTTATCGTAAATTCGCACATAGTAATTTAAGTCAAACTCCTAGCTAGCAGACTTATCAATTCCTAAACATTCCAAATCTATAGTAGGCTTTTTTAGGAGTATTAATAGAGCATTTGGAATGTTATGGTCAAAGTCATGGGGCGTGTTCAAATCACCTATTTGACTAAACTGTATTTATGCATGTCAAAATTACATTGAAAGGATTTTTTTTAAAAAACAGCACATCATCATTACAGCACGAATATGGTGGTCTGAACATCGTTGTTAAATCGACAAACAAAATTGATTTGAAACTGATACAGTAATCCATTTATTTTCGCTAAAGTTTAAAGCATTGGCCAAAAACAGATTTTAGAAATTAATGCGGTGCCACCATATTAATTAGACGAAAGTTTTTCGGAAAAGAGCTTATCTTGGCATGCAAATGTCCTATATTTCAATATACTTATTAAATAAATTTTCTAAAAATAATGCAAATTTAAGGTTAAGAACTGTAAGAAAATAATCAATGAAATTAAATTTACGCAACGAAAATTTGCATAAATCACTGAAAAATGAAATTTGATTTCTCTACGTAAAATTATTTTTTTACTCTTTTAAAACACTTTGTGTATTCATTATTCATAAATCCTCAGTTTGGAACTATAGAGAGCGTTTATTTATTCCAAGCATTTTTTCATATTCTTTTTTATTCTGTGAAACTGGTTTGGTCTACTTGATTTCATCACCGGCAGAATTTTAATCAATTATAAGGTTTTTTTATTAGGTGTCTTTTAAAATGCAATTTTCGTGGATCCGTATATGTTTTGTTAAAAGATTTTTTATTAAATAGTCATCGCCGATCATTCTGTTTAGGAAGTTTAGATACCTGATAATGTTTTATTTCTAAAAATCTGTTTATTATGTTAATATGCAAATCATTTCACTTTTTAGCTAAGATTATGCTCTGCTATTAAGTCCATATTTAACAATAATTGTTTGCGCGGGTGGTGGTAACATTTCTTTAAATCACGTTTGCGAGCTTGAAGTAAACACCAATCCCATTGTATTTAACCAGTCGTCGAACAACATAACAAAACTACCGCCAGCCGCAACGCACTGACGCGTTTCGACCTTCCATGATCATCATCAGAGTACGACGGCAAACTGACTATCGAGGATCAAACCGCATTGAATATATATGGAAATCAAATTTAGATATGCGGCTCTCACCTCTAGCCGTCTCGCATACATTGAACTTGACTGGAAATGTCGGCTGCACAATTTCTATGCAGTCACGAACATAAACTGTTTGCAGCGTTCGCCACATATACATATATAGGCAATATCAATTTAACAATAATTGTTTGCGCGGGTGGTGGTAACAATTCTTTAAATCAAGTTTGCGAGCTTGAAGTAAACACCAATCCCATTGTATTTAACCAGTCGTCGAACAACATAACAAAACTACCGCCAGCCGCAACGCACTGACGCGTTTCGACCTTCCTTGATCATCATCAGAGTTTGTGACTGCATAGAATTTCTGCGACTGACATTTCCAGTCACGTAGAATGTATTCAAGACTACTAGAGGTGAGAGCCGCATACCTAAATTTGATTTCCATATATTTGCAATGCGGTTTGATCCTCGATAGTCAGTTTGCCGTCGTACTCTGATGATGATCATGGAAGGTCGAAACGCGTCAGTGCGTTGCGGCTGGCGGTGGTTTTGTTATGTCGTTCGACGACTGGTTAAATACAATTTGATTGGTGTTTACTTCAAGCTCGCAAACTTGATTTAAAGAATTGTTTCCACCACCCGCGCAATCAATTATTTTTAAATCCCTGATAATATGCTTCTATTCCGACATCATGGCGAAAAAGTGACGAAATAATTTCTCGATTTTGCAAAATAATTAGATGAAGCGCAGTTTACGTTATAAAGATTAACAACGGGTAAATAATCGTTCGATGACGACAAATTGAGTTAGAATTTTCGGATATCGAAAAAGAATGCCAATAGAATGAAACACTATTCTGATATTTGCGGTAAGTCTTATTCAAATCAACCTTACTTAATACAAATTTTCGTTTTTAAATCAATTACGCTAAAAGGTTTTCAAACAATCGAGTTAAAATATAGGCGAGAAGAATATCTAAAAGCATAAGGTATTAATTCAAAATTTATTACCACAGAAAGTAATATTAATGACACCAAATGGATTCGTAAAACAATTTTATGGAAAATCTGAATAGGTATAGCCAGAGACACCGACGGACAACGTAAGATTACTGTTATATTAGATTTCCAAATTGCGTGGAAAAATGATAAAATCAGCAGTGAAATGTAACATCAGAATTGTGTTGAAAGTAATACCCACCTTAGGCAGTGAACTTTCAAACGAAAAGCGGTAAATTGACTATCTCCACACATCAGAGGTATATGAATTTCAATGCGAAGATTTTAATATTATGCGTAGGAAAAGGCAATCCCAGGAAACTGGCCATCATCTGGATTTGGAAAATTATATGCGCATAAGTGTATGCAACCAAAGTAGAGTGATGGGAATAATTATAAAACCAATTGAAATATAATCTGTGAGTAAATATATAAGGGAAAAACTAGTCAAAATATCACAGAGTCCAATCTTTTTCAAAACAGTGTCTAATGGCAGAAAAAGACGGCTTAAAGAATCAGCGATCTTAAATACTCAGGGAAAGAATTTAAAATTTCGAATTAGATTAACGATAGATAATACACAATTGTTTATTAGGCGTTGCGCAGCTAGTAAAACGTTTGTTTAAGTATGACGTTTGTACATGAGTTTTGCTGAATTTGGTTTATCTTTCCGAATCTATTTAAATTAATTTGTTATAAGCTAATATAGTCGGCCATGACTTTTCGAAAAACAATTGCGTTTGCGCTCGTTGTCCAACCTCCTTTAATTTAAACCCAGAAAATTCCCACAAACTGCTTTTTGTCGTCTGTTAATAATTTAAAATTATTTAAATGAACCCAAATTTCGCCGTATAGATATTCCTCTATTTTTATTAATTATGTAAGCCTGAATTTTAACAATACCACACAATCTGTTTATATCGGAGCGTTTCCAATCCCCCTTTCTCTCCTCTCTCCTCTCTCTAGCACACAAACTTTCTCTCCTGCACTAAAGTTTTCCAATTAATTTAATCAGTTTATTTAGTTTACCTTATTAGCTCCAATACTCCAATTTAATCACTGAAAGCTAGACCATCATATTTTGAAATCTTATCGTGTTCGGAATGAAAGATATCCATACGTAACATTGTTAAACATTAAGTAATTGGCCAGATGCAGTTTAATCAGCTATCAATTAAAATTATTAACTGCATATCGCTTTACGGTGAAAGCTGAAATAAATATACAATGGCTATCAAGTCAAAGAATAGCTTTTAATTAAACTATACAGACTACCGAAACTTCTGTATATAATTTTATGTTCAAACATTGTTATATATATATATATATATATATATATATATATATATATATATATATATATATACGTGTGAGTTTACTAAAAATAGGATAGCGATTGAAATGATTCTGACTAACAGCAATTAATTAAAGTTAATGTAGATCCGTCTAAACGAGATTGTTCTATCCGTTTAATAAAAGCGTTTATTCCGTATACTTAACGAATTATCGTAATTTCTGCTCGCACTCACACAATATAATATTAATATATACATATCTATATGAATGCATAAAGTTTAAATTAACCATTTTAATGTTTTTTTAATTTGAATTCAAAAGCAAATCATGCACTCAAGAAAAATTTATTTTAAATCTTTTGTCCACAGCTAGGTTTAAAAATTTTACTTTCTTTTCGCCAGAATTCATCTCGACTGCAATATCTGTTGCCTTATATATTTAATTTAAAAAAAACGTGTGTTAATTTCAGTCAACTATTTAAATTATACGACAACGAACGGGAAGTGGAAAACACTTAGAATGAGATTAGCCCGCATGCATAAAAAACTCAAAAATTTCAATTTATATCATTTGCGAACTTCATGTGCTTGCTTGGCTGAATATCAAGGATACATCACTTAACTGCTATCGCAATGCGCAATTCCTTTTCGTGCTTCTAAATTGAAACACACGAAAATCCACCAGATTTAAAATGCAACTTTTATAAACAATTTCTACAGTCACTGTGAAAAGGTCCTCCATTTTTGCCGTTCTTTTTGTCTGAAATTCTTCTCAATTCGCTTAATTCCTAATTGGGCTTTGCAGTGTAAATTAGGTACTCATCAGCTATTGCAATTGAGTAAATGGACAACGTAGGACTGTTCGATTACGCACGCTCATTCTTAAAATTTATATTTATCAGGCGTTGGTATGTACATACTAAGATCAATTGTTTATTAGCATCTAAAAAATCGCTGTTTCTTAATTTCTCGTCACAAAAATTGACTTCCGGTGAGGAGCACTTTTATTGATTTTTCGAAGATGTATATGTTTCACACTTGCATCAGCAAAACTTTTATTTAACAACGAATATAATAGAAACCCTGAATCTAGCACTTTACATTTTTCACTTTAATGAAGGTGGCGATATTTATATAAACACCTGGCGCACTATGTATATACATTTGCCAGTACAAACTAAGAATTGTATAGTGTTGAAAAGGCATTTCATCAAGTAGAATGGTTTCGACCTCATTGAAAACTCATCATGTTGCGGTGGACGTGGCTCGAGCCTGGCAAATCTGATCCGGAATCTGGCAACAAATTATTTCAAATACGACCGGAAGAATAACGAAAAGAATTATCTCGTGCAAACATGCATTTCGTGTTTAATGGCGATTAAAAATAAGGAGCCGGTACTACACTCTATATTCACCCTCGATTTAGCCAAGAAATTTACGACAATTGGGCGGTACAATCCCCCATACGAATGTTTATACCACTAGTAATGCAGTTAACTTCATGTAAAGTCTTCGAAAATGCGAAGTTAAAGCCAACTCGTAACAATAATTTAGAAATATTTTGTGTAAAACATGCGATTTTTTTAATGGTTGCGCAGTGCGAGCTTCAAATGTTGAATCTCCGCGATTTGCGTTCGCGGGTTTTCGTTTTGCACTATCAGTTTCGCAAAGATCCGATTGATCCCATTTGCCAAGTACGCATTGTTGCAAAACCGGAAGTGAAAAGCGACAACCCTGCGAGCGCGAATCGCACAGATTCAACTAAACAGAAGTTGTTTATTTCGAAATCCTTCGCTCTCGACTAAATAAACTACATAATTTGGTGCATAAATTGAATTTAAACTGGTGGAAATGGTGTACGAACAAGTGTGTATGTGTGTGGACGTATGTGTGTGCGCGAGAATTATCATTTGCTTCCTCAAGTTTAGTCGTTTTTTTATAATGTATTTATTTATTTCAAATTAACTCCTCTTGCTTTTCCAAGTTGAATATATAATAAAATATGTAATACGTAAATTTAATACTTAAATGTTGAGTTGAAAAGAGCAGTGCTCTATATTTTGTTGTGGATTTGACGGCATTTTTCATATGCGGGACAACTGATAGCACTGGTATGTCGGTAAAATCTTGAATCCTATAAATTTCCAGGTGTACCGATCATTGGCCTTGGAAAATCTTTTTCCAGCGTCATTTTCAGACAAGCAGCTGATGCAGGACATCAAAATGAAGGGACAAGTGAGAACCCATCAATCGATGCACCTGGAAATGTAAAGGATTCAAATGTACAGGGACTTAGGAGTGCTATCAATCAGTGCACCTGGAAATGTACAGGATTCAAGATTTTACCGACTTAGGAGTGCTATCA
>JAQBSW010004342.1:0-70465 GCA_029291075.1 Eudiplozoon nipponicum
TTCGCTCAATTCAAAATTATAAATACTGCAAGTATTTAAACAAAGAATGTTCTAGAAATTAAAAGAATATTTTCTTTTTTAATAATATTCGTTTCCATCAGCCACAGTGGTTTAAATTTATCAATAAATGTTACTTGAATTTTGTCGGAGAGGAAATATCTTTCTCTACATAGACCACCTTATAAAAAAACACGGCTTATAATAGACGTTATCGTTGTTCTTCGGCTAACGTTGAACTATTCCTGAGCGGGTTCTGTATACTAATACCTCTGTCGTCGACATTGTATACTGTGCATTTGTCATTGGCATTGCTAGTTCGTCTGACGTTGACGGAACGTGATAATCTTGTAGCCGTCAACAACGCGTCGTATTAAAGTTGCTGGTTTGACGTTTGTGCCTGCGTAATCGGATTTCACACATCAGATTCGTCCATGGATCGATGGTCCTTCAACTCATCTAGTATTTCAGTCTTATCGTTAATCCGTAATGCAACGATCCAAGGTAACACAGTCATCCATGCCATTTACTTCTATTACGAGATTTTTGTCTGTCATCCTTTTGACTATATATGGTCCTTTGTAAAATAGAAACAAGCAATTATTCCTATTTTCATTAGTTACATAAACATGCGACGTCAATCCTAAATCAGAGGACACATAGCATTTGGTTTTTACTTTTTTATTATTTGTCGGAGCTAACCGACATATCTTCCCACTAAGTGCTCCTACAAACCAATCTACATACTTAGAAGCCCAATCAAGACTACGTTGAGTGTCTAATAGAAGATCTCCAGGCAAAATTAATAGTTTTCCATATACCAAAGCTCCTATTGAAGTACCTATTTGTTCCCTATATCTGTTGTGCATTGCAATTAGTACTATAGGAAGATCGTGTATCCACCTTTTTCCCTCAATAAACATTAAAACATCCTTCAATTCACGATGCAGCCTTTCTACCATCCCATTCGCACGTGGATTGTATGCGCTAGTATGCAATACATTTTCCCATTTTATTGAGAGATCTTTCGAGAAGCTCTGGCATAAAGTGACTACCACGTTCACTGGTGACTCATACCGGAACACTATAACGCACAATTCAAATATATTTATTCTGCAAAGTATTTAAGCAAAGAATGTTCTAGAAATTAATAGAATATTTTCTATTTTAATAATATTTGTTTCAATTAATCACGATCGTTTAAATTTATCAATAATTGTTACTTTAATTTTATCGTAGGAAATATCTTGATCTACATAATGTAAAACTGGAAAACCGAATTCATTCCAGAGAAATATTTTGATTTCTTATGTAATCATATTTTCATAAACGTAACACGCTGATGGTCAAGTTTGTTATAATGCATCTTTATATATTGAGCCTTTATGCTCGTCATTAATTTAATTTAACATTGCTCCCTTTATTATTACTAACGTGTGTAAATCGTGTGTCGTGTGTATGCTAGGAATTGTGAACAACCAGCTTTTCTGGTCACGACCAGTTCAAAAGGAAATCCCTGAAAAGTCCCGCAGTCATCATCGAAGTTTGTTTGCAGTGTTCTGGTGGACTTCTGTGGGGTTACTGTTGGTCAAAATACCATAAAATAGCTTCCTGTTTAGGCTGTCTAATGAGTGCCGACGGCTCATAAACACAGAGTGGACGTAGTTCAACTCACTGTGCAGTATCCTTCCTCACCACACAACTGCAGATTCGCGCTTGCCCAAAGGCAATATTCATATTCGGATAACCGGATAAAGACTTATCTTCTTGTAAATTGGCTTGTTTTATATAGGTTTTAATTTCGTAAAGCATCCAATCAGAATCAAGTTAGATATTCAATAAATAATGACTATCTTCTATTTGAATCTCAACGGAAAATGCCAAAATAATGAAAATAAAGCGGCACATCTCTTTCCCAGCTAAATGAATCAACAGAAACTGTGACACACGAATGGTCTACAAATTGCAACTCAACGGAATTGGATTTTGGTCAGTTAACTGGCATTTACATTTAAAATAAAAGGAGAAATTTAACTAAAATGGTTGGCGTACAATCGTATATTGCTTTAAATTATTGATCATAACTATATCGCATAGTATTAATTAAAAATAAACTGATAAATCTCACTTGTAAAATCAAAGAATGTCTATATTTGTAAGGCATTAATGGCTCGTTCTTTAAAAGCGCACAGCATCTGATGAAATAACACTGGAGATATATGCTAGGTAGTGTTAAATGCTTTCCAAAACTATGGAGGGTTCATACTCAATAATTTTGTATTAGAGTAAATATTGTTAGAGAATTAGAGCGATTGTACTAACACTATGGGAACTGTGGCATGTTATGACGAGTGGTATGATAATTCAACGTTGTAAAATTCGTCCCACACAAGTGCCAATTTCAAGTTAATAAAATGCTGATGCTATGTTAAAATGGTAATACTGCTCATAATTTCTACGAAAATAGCAAGCGAAGAGTAGTTGGAAATTTTGAGTAAAGCTCTTGAGAAATTTAAACGCTAAAGTTTTTTATGATGACCTGTTTAAATAGCAGAACACAACAATAAACGGCGATGATTTCATATTAATTGTACAGAACTTCTCATATACTCCAAATTATATATTAGTAATCTATTGAACTTCATAGACAAGGTTTCCTTGGTGCGATTGCCAATTATAAAGCAACTGCATATATCTATGCTGGGAGATATGCACATCTATCATATACAGTTATACCCCCAATCGTTAATACAACCATTTCATCAGAATATCTCTTAAAAGAGCTGTATTCACTAACGAAATTAGTTAGCGGCGGTATGGTGGACTGATGGGAGGTTGGTGGTTGCCACACAACATGATGAAGGCGTTTAGGCTAACGTACAGATGCAAATGAATGATGAGAGAGGCCACAATGCCATTAGCTTAACCATGTTAGCGCTGTGTATATAAGTAATCAGCACTGAGACAACTGAAACGGGAGGTTGAAAACGCTCGTGTGGTTACCAGCAACCTCATAGTACTCCACCAAACCATCTAAAAATAATTGAGGAAGTTAATACGGTCTTATGTAGAAGCATTTAATTGAAATTTGTGTGCGATTCATATTAGGTTTGACTTCATTATATGGATAAAAAACTGTCCCTGCATGCCTATATACACAGCTATTACACAAGCAATTAATAATAACGTTGCAATGTAAAATAAAGTTGTAAACGCTCCAGCCGCAAGTAAATGCCATGCGATGTTTGAAATTAAACTTATGCAAGAAATTAATGATTTAGGTGTAACTATTCAATGTACAGCTTCTGCTGAGAGACATATTGAAAGAATAGTAGGCAGTGCCAAGAAAAGATGGGCACTAATAAATCGAAATATCTTATCGAATGACATTAAACTTAAAATGTATATCGTATGGATTAGACCAATACTAGAATATGCTGTTGCTACTTGGAATCCATTAAAAAAGGGATTGTCCAATAAGATAGAAGCTGTACAAAGAAAAGTTGTGAAACAAATTAGTCCTGTCTACCGCACTATATACGCTTCTAGATTACAGTTTGTGTCATTGCAATCTTTGTGGTTTCGGAGGATGTGCTATTGCATAAAAGTTTTCCATCTGAACCAGTGTACTGGTGCCTATATGACTCCGATAAGAAAGAGTCATGAAGTTGGAACTAGATCTGGGCATTTGGCAATATCTCCTCCTTTGGTGGGGAATGTTTCGAGCAAGTTATTCTCTTTCTTGAAAATCTACAAAATTTATAACCAATTGCCAAAGGGGCTTAGAGAATTGACTCCGTCTAAGATGTCTTTTAAATTTTTATCTACTGAACATGAGAGAGTCTACAATCCTGCTGATATTTTTTATATTGATTATGATAATACTTTCTCATGGTTGAATAAAAGACAAGCATAATTGTTTATCGGAAACAGATTTTCTTGAGATTTTCATTTCCAAGTTTTGTTTTATCATATTTGAAATGCTGTGCATTATATCATCATGTTAGTCAACAATACATACACCAATTGCTAGTCATGGTTCTCAAAATTTTTGGATAATGTTTCACTCGAATTATACCTTAATTGTTCCTATTTTGATAATGTATCTATAATTCTTTACAACCGTTCTTTCTGTTATTGTTTTGTTTTATAGTACAACTAGTGAGATATACTTATCTATATATGACTAATTGCACAATTATATGTGATGTGATAATTTAAAAAAATATATATTGTACATTTTCCAATTTTATTATTTGATGGAATATGTGTGGTTTGAATCCAAATAAAGATATTCTATTCTATTCTATTCTTAAAAAAATATTAAACCGTTAATGCGGGTGGCCCTTAACAAGGCCGGAATTGCGTTCTCCTGCAAATGCCGAGTACGTTCAGAAGTTTTGCTGTTTCTATAAGTACTTATAGACATTCGATACCATCTCTGGTTTATTAGCTGCTGTTCCTTCGTGTGGATGCACCGGAATAATTAGACTTCTCGAAACCAGAGAGGTGAGTTGCTGTTCAAAGGCTCAGATTTGCCTTGTTGAAGATCTGCGGCAACACAGTTCTGGTTGGCAAACGTAGAAATCCGATTAATAGGTAATCGATTACATTGTTCAACAACAACATGATTAACGCAAGTCAAGAAGTCAGCGTAAGTAAACAGTCAAGTAGAGAAAGCGAAAGCAATCACACGTGGCGTGCAGGGCGGAAATGTCAATTGTGTTTGCATGATAAATGGACCTTGCCTATATAGATGAGCAAGCGCAATGTCACACAGCATTGGTCAACGGCAAATTTTGCTTCTTTTAATGGTTTCCGCGAAATTAATTTTGAATTTTATTTAAGCGATATGTCGGCGAATGAATCTGAGCCCACGAGAAAAAGAAAAGTTAAAAAGAAAAAAATCCTCTCATCGAGGCTTTATTGTTAATATAAGGCAGAATTCGAACCAAGTTAAGCAGCTGGTTATTATTCTGCACATAGCTAATAAAAATTGTACAGTAATGCTGGGCTGGTGCATACTTTTTTATTGATTCAACAATGATATGATGCCAAATAACCGCTAGTAATTGCTACGCAAACTGTTAACTACAGTGGCCGGTCATACTGCGTGAAAAGAAATAGTGTATTGCGAGAAGTTTTGAGAGTTGCAGCTTGAAAATTGCAAAGTTGGTTGCCTTTAAATTTGCCAGGTTTATGCTGAAACCTGAGCAGGCCGGATCGCCATCAGTTAGTTCGAATATGACCAAAGGTGGTAGAGTGTGCTCGACGTTGTGGTCAAGATATTCGTAGAAAATGTGCACTGTGCAAGTGATGAAGTTGAGAAATGCATTGAAAGTGGCCTGTACCATGATATGAAGCCAATGACTACTTAGTGTTAGTACACAAGGCGTTACCTATAAATAGCTGGTCATACAAAAATAAGCAGTTTGAGCTCAGGTGTGAGCCATACGTTGCAACAGTACAATGTATAAAAATATATATGTAAATCAAATGGTAAAGACTAAATTTTTACTCGAACATTGCCGCAGAGATGACATAATACCGCAGAACTGTTCAAAAATGCTACACAATTGTTAGTTAAGAACAGCTGGTTATACCACTGGAGACAAGTGAGTGTGAGAAAGGCAATGAATTATGTGGATATATAGCAATCATGTTGCGTGAAATGGAGCGCAAGTGGTGCGCAAAATCGAAAAATTAAAGTAACAAATTATGAGTTATGCGTTGTGCAAAGCAATCTATTGTGCGGTTGAGATTGCAGGCAGGTAGAGCCTGAGATGCATGTAGAAGATTGTATGTCACCAGGATCAGGCGGTTCGATAAACCGTTTCAAACTGTCTATGCTTACCGACGTAGTTTTCGCACCTTGCATGATAATGAAGTATTTCGGCTGTTTGAGCAAAAATGGGTTAGGACCCAGATACTTTGGTCGTAATGTTGCAACAGCAGCGTCATTACGAACAAGTAAGCTCTTGCAGCTCTGGAGCTGCAGGTGAACGAAAACTGGACGATGAGACTGTCTCGTTTGCTGTTCAGAAATGTCACCGAAATGAAGTTGAAGGCGCGAAGCGGGTTGTAAAAGTGGGAGTTTACTAGGCAGGCGTAGATCCCTGCCATACAAGAGTTGTGACGCAGACGTTTTAATAGATTCATGTGTATGAGAACGCATAGCAAGTAGGACTAAAGGTGATGCATCAACCTAGTTGTCATTATTGGACGAGGATGCTAAATCTACTTTGAGTCCTCTAAGAAATCTTTCTACCATACCATTAAATTGGTAATGGAAGGCAGTCGTCTGGCGTAAGTTGCATCCAATGAACCGCAAGGTTGTTTTCAAACTATCTGATTAGAAGCAAGTGCCTCTATCAATAATGACCTCGTAGGAACACCAGAATGTGCTACCCATGCACAGAATAAACAGTTAGTGCCTTCGTCTGCAGAAATGGTGCCAAGAGGTAAAGCCGCAGGCCATCGTGAAAATCTATCATAGCTAAAACGTAGATAAAACCTTGAACAGTTGTCAAATGAACTTTGTCGATGTGGACAATGGCTAGGCGTGAAGTATTTGGTAAATGTTGCAACTTAGAAAGGGTGTGCCGTGTGATCTAGTTTTTCTGGCATGCAGCACATTCGGAGGCACATCATTTAGCGTTCTTCCTGAGCCTCTGACCCCAGAAACATTCTGTAAGAAGTTTGACAGTCGCCTTGCTTTCCTGGTGAAAAATTGAGTGAATTGAAACGAAAAATGGTCTCTGAAGGCTGGTCGACAAAACTGGCTTATTGGGCTCGTATCCGTGAAGTAAACAATAGATAAGCCTTCCCATAGACGGCTTACGAATTTTGTGGGGTGACGAGCTACTGATCTTTGAATGTGAGTGTCACCGCGCTGTTCTGTTCGCAGGAGTGCCGTTAGTGCAAGTTCCATGAGAGTTACAAAGTTGACAGCCAATAGTGAAAGCGAAGGTAGTTGTGGTATGACGTCTGGCCTGAAAAATGTGTCTGCATTAAGGTTTTGTTCGCCCTTGAAATGAAAGATGTCCAATTGTCATTCGCTCAAACGTGACAGTTAACTTTCTACTCTGGAAGGGTACTTTTCCACAGTTGAAGTCACGTTTCAAATTACGCCAACTAATGGTGCATGATCTGTAAAAACAACAAATCTGCAGCCGCCAATTATGCTGATGAAGTGGCGCACTGCGTCGCTAATTGCGAGGAGTTCACTGCCAAAATTGTCGTATCTGGTTTCTACTGTTTGCAGATTACGTGAGCAAAAACTGATAGGCTTCAGAACTCCGTCGAATTCGTTTTCCAAAGTGGCCTCAATAGCAAATCCAGAAGCATCTGTTGAGAGTAGAAATGGTCGTGGGAAATCTGGATGCGTTAGCATTGTAGCATTTGCTGACGGAGTAATTCTACGTCTTCAGGTGACCAAGAAATGATGGATTTCTTGCTAGGTCCTTTTTGATTCCGCAAGGACCTAAATAACGGATAAAGTAGTATTGATAGACCTAAAAGGAAATTGCGATAGTAGTTGGTGGCACAGAAAATTTTCTGCAGCTCACTTACTGTTTTGGTGATTTAATATTTGCCTACGATGGCAAAGGTTGAATAGTTTGTGGCGTAATACTATGCCCTAGGATATACACGGATGTAGTTGCAATCGGCGTTGTTGTGAGAAAATTCAGGTCATAAACCTCTGTGAGTGTGCGTTGCCGGTAATCATAAGACGAATTTTGTTCCTCTGTAGCCGTTGCAACTAAAACGCCGAGACATCTCGGCCATGGAATCACCCATGAGAACTGAAACTGCTGCACTTGTGTCGACGATGAATTCTTCGCCAGTTTTTAAATCGAGATTATGCAGAAGTTTATTGGGCTTTTGGCCGGGTCATGTAGACAAATAGGTTGATTATTGCGAATAACATTATCAGTTTTTCCGTCTATGTGGCATATTATGTGTGGACGGAAGGACTCAACATAGATTGTGTGTTTGATAATTTGTACGTGAAGAAGCGAAACTATCTTCATCTAGGGAAGGAAATTGGCATCCGTTTGGTGAATTCTCCGAACAATGCAGGCAATTTCGAAAATTATAAAAATAATATTGGTGGTTAAAGCACCAACCACTTGGAGAATATCAATGTTCGAAGTTTTCTTGATTGTTGTTTACTATGATTTAGACAGAATTGATTCGTGCGCTTCTGCGAGGACTTTCTGTTGAATTAATGACAGCCTTTGATAGGACCCTTTGTGCGTTCTTAGTTTCATTTTTCCCTCCACCCCTCAGGAATCGACTCAAACTGTGCACCTTGGTTGGTAACAATAACTTGTGGTGTATCAAATCGACTGAGTTATCGCTCTTCTAAGCACGTTATAATTTTGTATTTTGTGATCTTCTAAATTGGTAAAAACTCGACCCGTCGGGTAAACTTATCGACCATGGATAACACATAAGACACTCTGCCACAAGCTACCGTCAGTGGGCCTACCAGGTCCGTGCTGTGGCATTGAAAGCAATTGGAGTGACCTTTTCTCTTTTTTGTGGCTTACAACGTTGGCATGTAGTGCAATGTTGACAAAAGCTATCAATCACTTGGGACATACCAGGCCAATACAATCGGGACTACAATGTGTCAATAAGTCGCCCGGCGCCGGGATGTCCCAATGTTTCATGCCAAAAGGCCATCAATTGGGTCCTTATAGATTCTGGCACAAACCATTGTACTGTTTGTACTTATTTCCTCACCAACAGTTCGTTATGTAGGCTCAACTTTTTATATGGTGCGGACACTACTGTGCCGTTTTTTAACGGATTGACTATTTTCTGGCATGTGGTGTCCTGTACCTATTCTTCAGAGACTTTTATAGGTGGCGAAACTCACACAGCGGTAATTCTGCTGAGCGCATCGGCTGCCGCATTCTCGATCCCGGTTCTATGAGGAATTGATACATCGTATTGTTCTAGCTATTCAATGACTCGATGTACTCGTTTCTTCTCAATACACAGTGATCTCCAATGTACCAGTGCTTTGTGGTTGTTAAAGACGTCTATATGTCCTCCTATGACAAAATACCTAAACTTTCGTAGCGCCTATTGTACGGCAACTAATTCCTTTTCTGGGACGGTATAGTTCTGTTCCGCATTAGTGAGTGTGCGACTAATATATTGCGCAGGACGCCCGTCAGCTTGTAACACCGCTTCTAACCCAATATCTGACGCGTCTACAACAATTGACATGTTGCCTACCTGGAAAGTCAAAATAGTTGCATATATTAATTTCAGCTTGCATAGCCTAAACGCTTCTTTAGCTTCCTCCGTCTAACGAAACCGTATCTTGGTACTATTTAAATTGGACAAGGGTTGCTGCGCAATCGCCATCCCTGCGAGATATGTTCTATAAAATTTTACCATACCAATAAACCGGCACAATAGTTTTCTAGTAGTAGGCAGTGAATAATCTTGAAAGGTTGTACATTCGAATCTAATGGCATACATCCCTCCGCTGAGACAGAGTGACGCGGGAACCGCACTTCCCGAAATTTCTGAACTTTTTTCTGGGTTGAAGTGTAATCGCCATTCTACATGTTTGGCCAACATCATCTGCAGCCTAACACGTAATTCGTGTTTAGTAATGGCCCATATAATATTATCGTCCACGTAAGCTTTTGTAAAAGTTAAGTCAGACGCGAAAGAGTCCATCATTCATTGGAACACTTTCTGTACGTTTGTAAGACCAAATGTTACCCGGGTGAATTGGAAATGACCTTGGGGTACCTGAACTTTTAACTTCAATCGGTCTAGCATCCTTTTTTGTAATGTAAACAATCGGAGCTCGAAAAAACAAATAAATAAGAAGCGCCCCCTGGGCGCTGGATATTGCACCGTATCTGGTAGGATCCAGCAGCATAAACATGATGGCCTCATGCGGTTGCAACCCTGGTAAAGAATCTATGAGATTAGAGAATCACCGCTTGATGCGTGCCATGATATCAAGGGGCCTTCTCTCCCAGTAATGGTTTGAGAGTGTACAATTCTGAAAACACCTTCTGAGGCCTTGCTCGGAAGTGATCCAAAATTCGTCTTTTGTATTCTTCATACGTGAGGTCGACTGGCAATTCCAATTGGACTGCTATTGTCCGGTCAACTAACTCCTGGACAGCCTTACACACAATAGGTATTTCTAATGTAAATTCTTTGGCTCGAACTGATACTTCAATTTTTTCCAACCACAACTGTGGCCTTTCCACATCCAATGGTGCCAACATGGACTTAAATTCTGATTACGATCAGAAAAAACTCGTCAATTCGATTTAAAACGCCGGTATATTTATATCTGATATCTCTTCAGCGCGGTCGCCATTATTTTGTCCACCTATATTGGTTGGGTCGTGCACACGAATTCCTTCGATATTTATTATCAGGGTATCATCTAGACGAGACTTAATTATGCCTAAATCTGCAGTCAAATAGTTCATTTTTGCAGTCTGTCCTTGAATCAATGTTTACAACTTATTAAAAGCCATTTGTAAAGGTACAACAAATGCTTTATTTTTAATCAAATGTATATAGTAATTTGCTCGGATAAATAGCATCGATATAGTAAAACAAATTTACGAATATTAATTATTTTATGTTCAATTCACCTCAAAGTCTGCTTCCATCATTGTGATGCCTACTTCATCCAAATACGAGCACCTCTGCGTGAACGTTCTGTTGAATTAACTCCAGTCCCAGATAGGGCCCTTTGTGCGTTCTTAGTGTCAAAGGTAGGTATTGCTACAATGAAAACTGAGCAAACTTGGAATTCAAGGTATTCATGTTTTGAAGTGGCCTAAAGGATATTAAAATGCATAAAGTTTTGAACGATTTAACGACAAAAATCCACAAAATTCTGCTCCCACTGGTTAAACACTGAAAGTGTCGAAAACCCAGATGAACTTTATTAGACTTATTCATAAGCAGGGTAAAGTACAGGATGGTTCGGTGTGCTAACCTCGATTTTAATGTGAACCCAATCTCAGAAGTAAAATAATAAAGACAAATTTATTTGTAAATTTGCGAAAAGATTTGTGATATCAAAACAAGCCTGAAAACGTTACTGTTCTCCGAATCCCAATTTGTAAACGGCCGGGGTAGAAGTAAATGCCGTGTGACGAGACAAAATAGTAAACAAGCCGTAGATAATGAGAAACAGTTACTGTTAGTGGCCTTTATCAGGGCCGGAATTGCGTTTCTGGTAAATGCCGAGAAAGTTAAGACGTATTGCTGTGTCTAGAAGTGTTCCAGATATTTGAAACCTGCTTTGGTTGAATGGCTGGTGTTCCTCCGTGTGGATGCACGGGATGAGTAAATTTGTCGAAATCAGAGATGTGAGTTGCCGTTCTAAGGCTCATAATTGTCTTGTTGAAGATCTGTGGCAACACCGTGGTGGCTGGCACACGTAGAAATCCGTTTCGTAGTTTACCGATTGAGCATGACTAGTTGCGCTGCAGCAAAACGATTGGCGTGACTGAAGTCAACTTGACGCGATGACACGCGTGATTAACGCAAGTCCAGATGTCAGCGTAGGTAAACAGTCAAGTAGTGAGAGCGACTGCAATCATACGTGGCAAGCAGAGCGGAAATACCAAGTATGTTTGCATGGTAAATGCACCGTGCTTATATAGATGTGCAAACGCAAGGTCGTACGCCATTTTTCAACGGCAAATTTCGCTCGTTTTAATTGATATCGCGTAGTGAATTTTAAATATCATTTAGGCAATATGTCGGCGAATTAATCTAAGCCGTAACTAAATAAACGATGAGTAAAAGCGTTCATTTTAAACATGCACGTTATTAAAAATAATCTAGTCAGTGTTACATATAGGACAATATAATTTGAATTAAGTAACTAAAATAATGATCTGATAGTGAACCAGAATTATTAGTCATCATCCAAAATATATAATTTATATTAAAAAACTACGGCCTTTTACTAATTTCCATATTCTCAGTTTTGGCTGGTGGACACATGGTAATTAATCTAAAGTAAATTAAAAACAAGATAATGTAATTGCGTCTAAATTTCAATTCAGATTTACGTATGTAGGAGTTATAATCTCCGTTAATAATGTAACGGCTCAGATCAATTTGCTGACATATTGCTTTAATGAAATTCAAATTTCATTTACGCGGTACCAATTAAAATAAGCAAAAATTTCCGTTAACCAATAGCGGGCGACCTTGCACTTGCACAATTATATAAGCACGGTGTATTTACCATGCATCATCACACACACTTGACATTTCCGTTCTGTGCGATACGCGTGATTGACTGTTGGCCTACACGGATTTCTGGACTTGCATTTATTACACTGTCACCTAGTCACTCGGTCTTCAGTCACGCCAATCTTCTCGTTGCTGTAAAACGAGCCATACGTGATTGATCATCTATTAATCGGAATTCTACATGTGACAGCCACCACGGTGTTGCCGCGATCTTCATCAAGACCTTTTTTGAAACTTCACAGAGCAACTCACATCCTGATTTCGACAACTCTACTTATCCCGGTGTATCCACTAGAAGGAACATCAACCAAAAACCAGAGACGGCCTCAAGTGTCTAGGAATACTTCTAGACACTGCAACCCTGCCAAATTTTCTCGGCATTTGCCGGAGAACTTAATTTCCGCCCTGATATGGGTCACCAACATTATCTACAGCCTTTAACTGTTTTGTAACGTCGCATGGCAATTACTTGCAGCCTAAACTTTCACAATAATACTTTATTAAAATTTTAATTTGACGTTTGAGTTAATTGCGATTTTCAGACGATTATTTTGTAAGAATTATACTTCAAATTCGTGCAACATTGTTTGTTTAAATTCCTGGTTTGCATTTTTAATGTTTATTTATTCTAGTTGGAGTTCCTGGATTTCAATTCCGTACTTGGGTGTCTCGAAGGAGCATGGCTTTCTTTTATTGCTATATAGTACAAAATTTCCTTAATAAAATATTTACATTTCTTCACAAAGCGTTAGACTTAACGTCAAAACTTTTGGATGTATTGTTATTTTAGAGTGTTGGAGTTTATTGCGGGGTTATTGCCTTCCTACAGATAGTTGATAGCGGCTGTGGAGATCTGTGCACATGATCAATCCCCGGCTTTTTTCCCGATGGGTGATGTGAGAAGACTAATAAGAATGATCAAAAATGTATTGTAAATAACGTTGTTTATAAGTTCATAAGTAGTCCAAATTGATGGTGCTCTAGACAGCAATAAAATTAACTTGTTAAAACAATTGAATGTCTTATACAACAGTCACAGTCAAACTAAATTGTCCGTGCTCTAGACGGCAAAAGGACTGAATACTGTTCACAAAGTTAAATGTCTTATGCACAAGTCACAGTTAAACAACATTGTCCGTCCTCTAGACGGCCGCAAAATGAACGCTGTTTACAAAGTTGAATGTCTTACATAAAAGCAATTATACTTTCACAAATGTCTGAATTGAAATGGATATATGTGACCGATTGAAAATACATGATAATATGAATATAGTCACTGTTAAAAGTTGTCACTGATGATATATTGATTAAAATCATGTAAAAACTTCAATTAAAAAAAATCAAAAATAATTATTTCGCTGTTTGCTATGGTTTTAACTTATTTAATTATAATAATCCATTGTACTCTGAAATTCTGATAGGTATAATTAGATGCGAACAGTAAATCACTTGTATAAACTGCGAATAATCCAACGAAGAAGATAATGGTCCACTATGACACTATAATCCACCGCATGTTCCTTGCGTATTGCGCGCGGGTGTGTATATTTAATAAACAAACCCTATTAATTACAAATAAAATTGCAGTTCAAGAAATCTCAATTAAAACTGCTTGAAACTAACAGAAATTGTTTCTAAAATCACAGATTCAACTTAGGTTCCAACACCCTAAATTCTAACTCACATCTCTCAGATAAGTCATCTATAGAGAGAGTGTTAGGGAGCTGTATGGCGAATAATTTGTGTGATTGTGGAAGATTGTTAATAAAAATAACCTTCGCTTCATGGTCAGAAATATTGGTTTTATACCAACGTTTCCGTAATTCCCTTAAAATCTCGATGGGGCAAAGGTTTGGTATGTCTAACTATGCGTATTTATTTATTATCTGTTCAGTTTCTGTGGAATCCTGCAACGATTCTACTTCATTTTGTAGACCCAAAATGGGATTAGGTAGCTTCCTAATGGCCTCAAGATTCAGATAAATCCGTCGCTGCAATTCAGAAGGTAGTTTAGCAAAAACCTTTGACAGTTTTTGATGACTATCATAATCTGGAAACAGGGAGAAACCGGAGTCTACGCGCATAAAGAATAGTTCGCTATCTCTATCCCAAACAGGAACATCAATATCTAAAATTGGACCTGACATTCTAATAATCTTACGGGATCTTAAAAGCATAAATTTATAAGCAAGATAAAACTGTATAAAATACTTTAAACGAAACGCCTTCCCACTAACAGCTTCTACAATTGAAACAGAATCTTCCGCAGTTGAATCTGTCGAGCACGCAAGTCAATGTTCGTTCTCAGATCACAGTGATATACAGTTTTGTACATAGGAAAATTGAATAGAAGCCTTCCTTCCACTAACAGCTTCCAAAATTGAAACAGAATCTTCCGCCGTTGAATTTGTCGATCGCGTACAGACAATGTTCGTTCACAGATACGTACAATTTTTTACGTAGGAAAATTGAATAGAAAAACCTTCCTTCTCAGAATATATGGCCAACAAAATTCCCCAGAAGTCCACGACTTTAGAGGAAACGAACAGAAAACCTTCCATCTAAAAATATATACCCAACAAAATTCTCCAGAAGACCACGACCAGAGTAAAAACGTATACGAAAATGATAATTTATTTCATCCCAAATGAATAAAAAAGAAAGTCAATTTTATTTATACAAAATGTTTTCAGCTGACTAAAAAACCGTACAGTACTCAGTATCCTGGCGCTGTCGCCAATTTCGTAAGCGCCCCAGCTTCAAGTAAATGCCGTACGACGTAACAAAGTCAGTTAGAGTGCCATAAATACTAAGTTAGTACTGTTGGGTGGCCCTTAACAGGGCCGGTCTTGCTTTCTCTGGCAAATGCCGAGAAGGCCCGTTAGTATAGCGGTGTCTTGAATTACTCCTGGACTCTTGAGACCAGCTCGGGTTGCCTTGGGTTGTGGTTCCTCCTATTGTGGCGTTGAAATCTCGCTGAGTAAACTTGTTGAAGTTCTGCAGTAATTGGTTCATTCTCTAGTTGTACAAAAACAAGATTGGCGTGACTGTTATTGCCAATGTGTGCTATGCAAACCCCAAAAATAGCGTAAGTGAAAGGTAGCAGACAGCACGTCGGAGAAATGCACAGCAGAAGGCAAACGCGTCAACTGACTTTCATGGTAAATTAACCATGCTTAAATAGCCTTTTATGGCTACTTGCCCACTATCGGTTAACGGTAAGTTTCGTTTTTTTCTAATTGGTGCAGCGTAAATAGAATTGAATTTAATTTACGCAATATGTCGGCAATTGCTTCCTGGCGTTGAAATTTATTTTTATCTGTTTCACATTCTATCGAGTGTGTAAACGCCCCGGCTTCAAGTAAATGCCGTACGACGTTACAAACTCGGTTAAGGTGCTCTGAATAGAGCTTAGTTACTGATATGGGGGCCCTTAAGAGGGCCTGGTAATGCGTTCGCTTGAAGTCTTCAGAGTTGAAGATGTCCTAGAGCCTTGGGTGGACTCTGGTTGAGTTGTCGCTCCCGTGGTTGAGCTGTAATCGCGTTGTGGATGGTGTCCTGCAGGTCCTGCACTCAATTGGCTCGTCTCTCCGGTATCCCGCATCAAGATGAGTCACGGATGTAGTTAGTTGTTGGTGAAACTATCAAATCACCAGCGTAGGTATTGACAGCCGACAGAGCGCACACGTATTGACAGCCGACAGAGCGCACACGTATTGACAGCCGACAGAACGCACACGCGTGAAGCAGGTAGAAGGCAAATGCCACAACTGACTTGCATGGTAAATTACCGTGCTTAAATAGCATGCAATATGTGTACTTGCATACTATTGGTTAAACGTGGTTAAACGTGGTTAAACGGCAATTTGCTTTTTTCTCATTGGTGCAACGTAAATAAATTTGAATTTAATTTACGCAATATGTCGGTGATTGATTTGTGTTGTTACAACACTTTCCTCTCTGAAGCATAAATATGATGAACCATAAGTGCTGGGCTTAAATATGCTTGTTGGTTGCTTCAACAATGATATGATGCCAGGTAACCACTAGGAATTGCTACACAAATTGTTAGCTCTAGTGGACGGTCATAGCACGTGAGGCAAAATAGAGCAGTGTAAGTTTTTGGAGCCGCAGCGTGAAGATTTCGAGGTAAATCGCCTCTGAATTTGCCAGGTTTAAGTTAAAACCTAAGCAAGTTGGAACGTTGCCAATGTGTTCGTATACGACCAAAGGAGCTGGAGTGCTCGACGTTGTGGTCATGACATTTGTAGAGTGGTCTTTGTGAAATAGATAAAGTTGAGATATGCATTGAAAGTGGCCTGTACCATGATATGAAGCTGATCACTACTTAGTGTTGCTACACGAAAGCGTTAGCTCTAAGTAGCTGGTCATACCAAAATAGGCAGTGTAATGTCATGTGTGAGAAATACATTATAATGTAAAAATATATACATTAAAATCAAAGGTAATTGCATAAAATATGTACACGAACATTGCCTCAGAGATGGCATAATACCAAAGAACTGTTCAAAAATGCTACACAATTGTTAGCTAAGAACAGCTGGTTATGCCACGTGAGACAAATACTAAAAATAACGAAAGGTTAAAAAAAATTTTATAGTTAATGTTAATGTTTAAAAAAAATTAATTACGCGTTATACAAAGCAGGTTGAGATTGTGGGCAGACGGAGCCTGAGACGTGTGTAGAAGGTTGAACGCTCTCAGGATCAGGTGGTTCGATAAACGGTTTCAACCTGTCTATGCTTACTGATGTCGGTGTAGCGCCTTGCATAATGATGAAGTATTTTGGCTGTCTGAGTAAAATCGGGTAAGGACCGCGATACTTGGGTTGTAGTGGTGCAACAGCATTATTGTTGTGAACGAGTACTCTCTTGCAGCTGTGGAGCTGTGGGTGAACGAAGACTGGACGAGGCGTGTGTCTCGGCTGCTGTTCGGACATGTTACCGAAATGAAGTCGAAGGCGGGTAGCTTCGTTTTGTGGGTCATCTTGTGCCGGTAGTAGACGTGGGAGCTGACTAGGCAGGCGTAGATCCATGCCATACAAGAGTTGTGACGCAGACGTTTTAATGGATTCTCGAGTACGAGAACGCATGGCCAGCAGAACTAAAGGTAGTGCATCGACCCAGTTGCCATTAATGGACGAGGATGCTAAAGCTGCTTTGAGTTCCCTATGCATTCTCTCTACCATGCCATTAGCTTGGGGATGGTAGGCAGTCGTCTGGCGTAAGATGCATCCCATGTACCGCAAGGTGGTTTTGAAACGATCAGATGAGAAGCAAGTGCCTCTGTCCGTGATGACCTCATTGGGAACACCATAATTGGATATCCATGCAGAGATAAAACCGTTAGTTACTTCGTCTGCAGAAATGGTGCCACGAGGTAATGCCGCAGGCCACCGTGTAAATCTATCGATCATAGTTAGAAGGTAGCTGAAACCTTGAACCTTTGTCAGATGAACTATGTCGATGTGGACAATGGCTAGGCGAGAAGTAGACCGAAAATGTTGCAACTTAGAACGAGTGTGTCGTGTGATCTTGTTTTTCTGACAAATAGCACATTCTGAGACCCATCGTTTAACAATCTGCCTAAGTCTGTGACCCCAGAAACGATCTGTAAAAAGCCGGACAGTCGCTTGGCTTCCTGGGTGAGAAATTGAGTGAATTGAATCGAAGGCTGGTCGGCAGAACTGGCTTGTTGGGCTGCGTACCCGTGAAGTAAACAATTGGTAAGCCTTCCCACAGACGGCATATGAACTTGGTTGGGTGACGGGCTATTGATCTTTGAATGTGAATGTCACCGCGTTGTTCAGTTCGCAGGAGAGTTGGCGTTAGTGCAGGTTCACTGAGTGCCACGGAGTTGACAGTGAATGGTGATGGCGAAGGTGGTTGTAGAGAGACGTCTGGCCTGGACAGGGCATCTGCAATGAAGTTCTGTTTGCCCTTGACGTGAAAGACGTCAAATTGACATTCGCTTAGACGAGAAAGCTGTCTTTCCACTCTGGCAGGGTACTTGGCGATAGATGAAGTTGCGTTTCGAAGTGCGCTAACTAGTGGTGCATGATCTGTGAAAACAACAAATCTGCTACTGCCAATGATGCTGATAAAATGGCGCACTGCGTCGTGGATGGCGAGAAGTTCTCGGCCGAAAGTGTCGTACCTCGTTTCTACTGGTTGGAGAGTATGCGAGTAGAAACTGATAGGCTTCCGAACTCCGTCGATCTCTTGTTCCAAAGTGGCTCCAATAGCGAATTCAGAAGCATCTGTCGTGAGTAGAAATGGCTTTTCGAAATCTGGATGCGTTAGCATTGTGGCATTTGCTAACGAGTTGATGGCAAGTCGAAGTAATTCCTCGTCTTCGGATGACCAAGCAATGATGGAATTCTTGCTAAGTCCTTTTCGGTTCCGCAGGTGCCTGCACAAAGGATAAAGTTGTTTTGAAAGGCCTGGAAGGAACTTGCGATAATAGTTTAGTACTCCCAGGATTTTCTGCAAATCGCTCAAAGTCCTTGGTGACTTGATATTCTTGATTGAATTCGTCTTTGACAGCAACGGTTGAATACCTTGGGCCGTGATACGATGCCCTAAGAAGTCGACGGATGAAGTTGCAATCTGCGTCTTGTCATAGTTGATCTTGAGTCCGTGGTTGGATAAGCGTGAGAGGACATTTCGTAGATGTTTCGCATGAGATTCTAGATCTGGACTGAATACCATAATGTCATCTAGATATGACATACAATAAGCAGAGTCGTCGAGAAGTATGTTGTCTATGAATCTTTGAAATGTCTGAGTAGCACACTTAAGTCCAAAAGGCATGTAAAGATATTCAAAAAGGCCAAATGGAGTGATGACTGCAGTTTTCTCGATATCCTCTGGTGCTACCGGTATGTGATGGTACGCTTGTCTGAGGTCAATCACTGAGAAGAAATTGCTGCCGTTGAGTTTTTCAAGTAAAGTGTTGATATTTGGAATAGGATATGCATCAGATTTTGTCACTGAATTTAGCTTACGGTAGTCTCCACAGGCTCTGTACGATCCGTTTGATTTTGAGACTAAGTGCAGTGGTGACGCCCATGAACTTTTCGATGGTCTGATGATTCCCTCTTCCAAAAGCCTTGAGAATTCTTCTTGGGCAGCTTTCAGCTTAGCAGGAGCCAGTGGTCGCTTCTTGAGTGCAATAGGTTGTCCTTCTGTGACGATATGATGCATCGTGTTGGAGACTCGTAGCTCTGACTTGTTAAGATCGAAAAGCGATTTGTATTTTCGAAGAGCTGCTGATATCTCTGCTGAATGATGCACTGGGGTTGGCTGAATGACCTGTAACTCCAAACGCTCGGAGGCAAGTGTCCAAAAGCTTTGTTCAAGTCCGGTGGAGGGGTCGATGATCTTTTGATTGGCAAGATCAACAATGAGCCGAAATTTTAGAAGGAAATCAAGGCCTATTATATTATGTGAGACCTTGACAATGATGAAGTTGTGGGAAAATTCACGTCGTAGACCTATGTTGAGTGTGCGGTATTGGCAGCCATAAGTTGGTATGGGCTCGCCTGTAGCTGTTGCGAGAAGAACGCCTAGCGACATCTCGGCCATTGAATCACCTTTGAGAACTGAGACTGCCGCACCTGTGTCTACGATGTACTCTTCGCCAGTTTTGAAATCAAGAAGGTGCAGAAGTTCGTTTGGCTGTTTGGCCGGGTCATGCAAACAAGTAGGCTGGTGATTGCGACCGGCATTGTCTGTTTGGTTCTCTATGTGAAAAATTCGGCGTGGACGAAAAGAGTCGACAGGGATGTCGGATTGTAGTTGGCTTCTTCCCTGTAGCGCCGTTGATGCTGTTGATGTGCAGAAAGTACGGTCTTCTACTTCCTGCGCCAGACGTTTCCCGATACTGATGCACCCTTGTGCCTGCGGTCTGTTGTCCTCTCCGTCAGCTGTGGAAATTGACACTCATTCGGAAATTCTTCGGAACGACAAAGACAAACTTGGCAAGCATAAAAAACTTCTGGTGGTTATAACACCAGTTCTTTGGAGCATATTTATTAAATGATTGCGGAGATCTCGATCGCCGCCTACCATTATAATTTGACTTGGAAACGAATTTTGGTCGAGCATTCACTTGATTTATCTCCGATTTGGTAATGGCCAATCCTTCTAGAACTTTGGCCATGTTCGCCACTGTTCTCTCTAAGGAGGAGATTCTATCATCTTGCGGGGGTGAAGAAAAGGATGATGGATTCACTTTGGGTTCCAAAACCCTATATTCTAACTCACATCTCTCAGATAAGTCATCTATAGAGAGAGTGTTGGGGAGCTGTCTGGCAAAGAGTTTTAATGTTTGGGGAAGATTGTTAATAAAAACAACCTTAGCCTCATGGTCAGAAATGTTGGTTTTATACCAAAGTTTCCGTAATTCCCTCAGTATTTCTATGGGGCCAAGATTTGGCATATCTAACTGCGCATATTTGTTTATTATCTGCTCAGATTCCGTGGGTCCAAGCAAGGATTCTACCTCGTTTTGTAGGCCCAAAATGGGATTAGGTAGCTTCCTAATGGCCTCAAGCTTAGGATAAATCCGTCGCTGCAACTCAGAAGGTAGTTTAGCAAAAACCTTCGACAGTTTTTGATGACTGTCATAATCAGGAAACGGGGAGAAAGCGGAGTCTACGCGCATAAAAAATAGCTCACTATCTCCATCCCAAACAGGAACATCAATATCTAAAATTGGACCTGACATTTTAACAATCTTACGGGATCTTAAAAGCATAAATTAAAAGCAATATGAAAATATATAAATATACTTTAACGAAACGCTTACCCACAAACAGCTTCCACAGTTGAATAAGAGCAGAACAAAAAAGTCACTGTTTCCAAAAATCCGAAGTTGAGTTGTTGAGTACGTACGGTGCCGTTTTGTACGTAGAAAAGATGAACAAAGGCCCCGTTGGCCTTTGATGCCGATGTGTTATTATTATCCCCACAAATCCACGAATATATACCCAACAGATTTCCCAGAAATCCACGTTCAGGGTAAAGAAAACACAAATGTCAATCTATTATTATTATATCCCCCAACACAAACCACGAATATATATATATACCCAAAAAATTCACAGATGACCACGATCACGGTAGATAAAACGCAAATCTTAATCGATTTTTATCCCAAATAGATGAAAAAGGAAGTCAATTTTATTTATACCAAAAAAATCAGAACAATAATCAATATCCTGGCGCGGTCACCAATTTTGTAAACGCCCCGGCTTCAAGTAAATGCCGTGCGACGTTACAAACTCGGTTAAGGTGCTCTGAATAGAGCTTAGTTACTGATATTGGGGCCCTTGAGAGGGCCTGGTAGTGCGTTCGCTTGAAGTCTTCAGAGTTGAAGATGTCCTAGAGCCTTGGGTGGACTCTGGTTGAGTTGTCGCTCCCGTGGTTGAGCTGTGATCGCGTTGTGGATGGTGTCCTGCAGGTCCTGCACTCAATTGGCTCGTCTCTCCGGTATCCCGCAACAAGATGAGTCACGGATGTAGTTAGTTGTTGGTGAAACTATCAAATCACCAGCGTAGGTATTGACAGCCGACAGAGCGCACACGTATTGGCAGCCGACAGAGCGCACACGTATTGACAGCCGACAGAACGCACACGCGTGAAGCAGGTAGAAGGCAAATGCCACAACTGACTTGCATGGTAAATTACCGTGCTTAAATAGCATGCAATATGTGTACTTGCATACTATTGGTTAAACGTGGTTAAACGTGGTTAAACGGCAATTTGCTTTTTTCTCATTGGTGCAACGTAAATAAATTTGAATTTAATTTACGCAATATGTCGGCGATTGATTTGTGTCGTTACAAGTGCCATTCATGAGACGACAAAAAACGGGTCTCTACGCTTAAATGACGTACATCAAATCGTAAGGAAGTTGAATATGTGATCGAAAATACTATTTACCTTGAAGTTAAATTGATTTGAGATCGGCATATTAAAATTTGTTTGAGTTAACCTCTCGTGTATGCCACAATGTTTCTAATGTTTACACTGCTTTGGATTGATGATATTTCTCGATAGCTAACAAAATAGCATTCAAAACAAATTCCTTATGAATCATTACTGACTAATTTAATTAAATTTAAAAAGTTAAATTGAATAATGGAGTTTAATATTTATTACAAATAAGTGCAATCATATTTTACTCTGCACTTTTAAAATTATTCTTTAAGGCATTTTGATTCTAGTGTATGAAATACGTTGACGGATCTGTATGGTTTGAAACCTAAAGGGTATTCTGCGTATACATGGGTGCTTTTTTGGATAAGCCCAAAACTGAAAAATGTAAACAAGCTGGAAGCGGGAATGGATTGCGCTATGGGTTATGTTGTATGCAAGGTTATAGAATGGAGATGGAAGATGCTCACATAGCTTATCCAGTACTACCTGGTGAACTGAAATCCTGGTCATATTTTGGAGTATTTGATGGTCATGCCGGCGCTAGAGTATCTTACATGTGTTCAAGGCGCTTGCTACGTGTATGTCTAAGTTCTTTATTCTTAAGTCTATCTTAGAAACTCCAGAATTTAAAAGTATAAAGGCGACAGATCCCATTGATATTGAACTTATTAAAAAGGGAATCGTCAACGGGTTTTTGAAGTTTGATCGTGATTTAGAACAGGAAACCACCGATGATCGTTCTGGATCAACAGCTGTTGTCACATTTTTTACTCCTACACACATATTTATTGCCAATTGTGGCGATTCGCGTGCCGTTCTAGTTCGTGATTCAGAACCAATAATAAGTACAGAGGATCACAAGCCGTATTTACCAGTCGAAAAGAACAGAATAGATAATGCTGGTGGACAAGTTGTTCTGTGTAGAGTTAATGGATCTCTTGCTGTTTCTAGGTATGTTAATAAATTTTGTATTTATTTACGGGAAGACTTATTTATGATGTATCGTTTTTCTGTAAAATGTCACGGATATTATTTATTTTTTTGTCAAACTAGTTAATAAAATTATCTCACCAAGTATAATACCACATAATTGAGTAAAAATACAGAACGAGTAAATAATATAATCGTTTATATTTTCAACGGTATTCTTGGTTTTTGGACACTGTTTTTACCTTGTTAAGCAACTTGTCAAATTTGGCTAGATCTGTCAGTAGAAATGAATTGAAATTCACTTAACCGTGCGGCCTGAGTAATAAGCGGTATCCTTCTGGTTCAGATCTCTATAGCAATCAAAACAGCGAATTAGTGGCTTTTTGGACTAATAGTTTTTCAGTCTAGAAGTCCTATGAATTAAATTCAAATTTAAAAGGTTTCGGTATTGGTAGTTTTGGAATAGACTAAACTGATAAGATATAATTAACAATACTTCTTAATTGAACCATCTGGTATCAAATTACTGAAATTTGTATTTACTATTACCTATTGGTTTAGGTGAAAACTGCGTCATTAAGGTTCGGTATTCTCGTGCTTTTTGCAGTCCACAAAATGTGATTATTTCGTAGTTTTTATATAGTGGCGCATTATTTATCGATTTTTTTTACTTGTTTGAAGTTGATATGACACATTATTAACCATCCTATAATGCGGATAAGTAGTCAATCGTGAATGCCTTTGTGTTTGTCATGGGATCGAGTTATTCCTGTATGGACAACTCAGTTTAATTGGATCTTTTAAGCCATACGTGTATCTACACTAACCATTAACTCAATTTCACCTAGTTAAGTGCCGTTAAAATGCATTGGATATGTAGCTTTTTGGGTCTCTTTGTTGCTTTACAGAAGTTCCTTAAATATCACATCAACAATTGACAGATTAATGCCGAACACTGTGGATATAAAAAATAACCTTTAGAAGATTGCGTAGTGCGAGCTTCATATGTTGAATCCGCGATTTGCGTTCACGGCTTGTCGCTTTGCACTATCAGTTTCGTAAAGATCCGATTGGTCTCCATTTCCAAGTACGCATCTGTTTCGTCTTCGTTTAGGCTTGGTGCAAAGTCGTCTCTTTCTTGCGAAGGCTTCAATGTCGTTCATACTTCATTTGCTTAAATCTGTTATTGTGAAAATCTTCCTGTGTATGTGTGATTAGAGACCTGAGGATGGTTTAAGAAAGACCAAACCGAAACGTTGCCAGTAAATGAAGATTAGATTGGATCTCATTTCCAGTGGTTTTTATGAACGATGTTGAAGCTTTCGGAAGGAAGGGACGAATCTGCACCAAGCCTAAACGAAGACGAAACTGATAGTACAAAGCGACAATGCGTGAACACAAATTGCTGTGAGGCGTATCATGGACCTTGCTGTTACAAATTTGCTGATACTGTTATCATTTAGACCATTAACGATGTTTATTGTTAGGAAAACCGCAATGGTCTACTCGTCATAATGCTGTCAATTTCTGTTTATTACGAAATTTATTACGTCATATTGACATATTTTATAAATGCTTACGCCTTCCAAGTGTTTACTGAATTTATGCTCAGTTTATTATCACAGAGTTATACCTGTAGAGATTTAACTAACATTGTCGCCTTTCACGCGTTATACTTTTAAAATGTATATACCATTGTAATTAAAGTATCAATAAAGCTTTTTTGTGGCTATTGAGATTTTGCGACTAATTTCCGATAATTATTGTGAGAACATTGGTTTGGCTGTTTAAAACATTTTGATATACGTTAATTTTTGTTTGTCAGTCTAAATTTCATCATGCACTGATAATAACAAGCAATCCAAGACGTGTTTGAAATTTAATAAATGAATGAACATCAGTCATCAACCGCCATACGTATTTAGAGTTGATGGTTCAATGCCACATAATTTTGATTACATAATACTACTAACAATGTGAATATCCTGTTACAAAGGAAAAGAATGTAAAGGTCATGCTACACTAAGCCATTTATACCTTTTTCAGGGTATACTAAGCCAAAGTTAAATTTGCCTTCTCGTATAGCTCCATAAAACGGTGCAGTGCAGTGAACTCTGTTATCAAAAGTTGATTACGAAGTTGAATCTATTGGAAGTCTGTAAAAATCGTCAGAACGCACTGTTGACATACCACAATGTTCATAACACATAACTGTGAGTACGTGAGCTTTTCACTAGTGTCTGAACTGTTTCTATGCTACCCATTTTATTGTGGCTGATTTCAATCGAGTTTCTACTTCAAATTTGTCCCCACTGCGTCTTGCAACACCCTTGGGTGAGCTAAGGCGATTAATGTTGCCTGTTTTATTATTCTAGGAACCATTACTTCTCTATTTAATTAAGCGAATGTTTCGCTGTTGCATAGTTATGATATATGATTAGCGTGAGGGGAAATTCCTTTATGTAATAGTGATAATTTGCGATCACCTAGACATTAAAAGAACGTATGCAATATGCCAATTAATTCTTAATTCGCAGTACCGCCAACAGTTCGGCTTGTTTGCAGTTTTTTCTTCAAGACATGACTTCAACTTGCGTTGAATTTTTCCAAAAGATAAGATGGAAATAACGCATAAAAGTGCTATAAGATCACTACTGGCAAAGATACGGCGCCTTGTGACACAATGTTTCTATCAAAGAGAATGTGATTCTCATTTGAGAGGACAGGCCTATACTATTCTGGTTATTGCTGGCTTCAATTTTTTTCCACGGAAGAATCTACTTCCTTCGCTGATCTGGCAATGGCTGGTAAAGTATCGCCTTATTAACAGAATATGTTCATTGTAGAGAAGGTACGTTAATTCACCGTTGGGAGAGCTTCGATTTCAGCATCCTAAAACCAGAATTATTATCACCAAAGAGAAATAAAACGGCATTTAAAAACGTATGATTAACTGCCGCATAGCCATAAAAAACAAAATGATTTATATAATGATGATATTGATAAAATTAGCCATTCGAAAGAAGACGTATTTATAAACTGATCTTGCCTAGTTCGAGATATTTGACTAGGCAACATTAGCGAGGGAACAAAAACATCTGCAAAACACTGGTGAATATGGACCAACTGAAGGCAGCCGAAATATATTGCATAAGTAAAACTACTGGAATCAGTACTGCGTCAGTCAAACGCAGATTAAGTAATCTACAAAATGAAATCTAGGCCAAATTGGTTTCAAGGCAAGGCGACATCGGTAATGCGGCTTGCTTGCGGTTTTCTCTGTCACTTCGTAAATAAGATCAAAATTCACAATTAAATTTGTTAAGATAAGAAAACAGATACCATATCGCGCAGTATTTCCAATCAGGAACAATGTTGTTCAGATATAGTCCTACCTGGTAGACGAACTAATCAGCTATATTGCATTAAGATTGTTAATTTGGTGCTGAAAGATTAATTGACGAATCCTAATCTATTTAAGTTGACCTTTGTAGAATCTCGGTTGTCAAAAAATACTAAAATATCTTCTTAGCGGTGTACTAATAATCAGCTTTAGAGGGATTTGAAATATGCGCCCTACACGTATGGACGAGTACTTTTCGTAATGATATTTATCGCGTAATTTATACAATGAGAAAATGAACACTTATTGGAAGCTACTTCTGTTAATAAGGTTGTTCTAGTATTCATTGTAGATCCTAACGCACCCTGAAGAATTTGTTTACAAGTTCGTATACTGTTTAAAAACTCATCGAGAACGTCATTTTTCGATATGAAATCAAAGGTACTGTTCGTAATACATACCAAATTAAAACGGAGGAATATGCAGCTTTGACTTAATTTAGCACTAATCAGCTAACGTGTGATGTCAATATAAATTGTAATGTCCAAACAACTACCTTAGGGTGAAAACTGTCTTCCAGGTAGCATTCAGCGTGTTCCTTTTCTAATATGTAATTCTCGCAAACCTCATAGATAGCGCATCCTTATCGAGGCAATTAACCTATTTACGACTGGAGTCGAGCTTTTAC
Source organism: Eudiplozoon nipponicum (assembly GCA_029291075.1). Classification (NCBI taxonomy): domain Eukaryota; kingdom Metazoa; phylum Platyhelminthes; class Monogenea; order Mazocraeidea; family Diplozoidae; genus Eudiplozoon; species Eudiplozoon nipponicum. Next base: position 27,197 of record JAQBSW010004342.1, read on the forward strand.
TACGATTACCTGATTTGTAAATGGAAATGATGGCCTACCTGTCCGTAGTGTTAGATGCAGTCTCCTTATTCCTGATAGATTGAAATAGATTGATCATCAAGCTACAAACCATGCTTTCTTCTGTAAATAAGGCCATTACCATATCAGCTTATCTACAAATTTGTGATTAAACACTGTACTACCAACTTAGACAATGCCTCGAGATTTTTACTCCAAAGCTTGTAAGCGCAAACTTGTGTGATTTGTGACCTATACTAGTAACCAAGAGAAGCACTCATTATCCAATAGAACAACATTTCACTTTTTTATTCGAGCTCTATTACTTTTCTCGGACGTTGTATGATTAAGCTGGAGTAAACCGGGATTTATTCAAGCACTCCCATTACGTTCACTTCTTTAGACTACAAAGATTCAAGTTTAATTTAAAACTGATCTTAAGTTTGCATCTGATAAATTTTGGGTATTATTTAAAGTTGTAATTTGCTATTCCAAAGACTGATATGTGATCTGGGTCGATAGATTTTTCGCAGAACAAACGATATGTATGATTAACTACTTTATCTGTAACTAATTGCGACATTATACATTTGAATTTATGTTTATCGGAAGACTGAGTACCAGAGGTAACATAGCACCTGGTATTCTACCACCATATATATATATATATATATATATATATATATATATATATATATATATATATATATATATATATGAGATCAAATTCTCCGCCGCATTGGGAGTTCATGCCGATAAAATTTATTACCAGACAGCTTTACTGGATCTTGTTTGTCATTGACGGGAATAGAGCAGCTATTGTAATCAACAAAGATCAGGTAACATTATGTCGCCAGTTTGTCTGCTTTAGTTGAGTCCACGGGTGCATCATGGTTCCAGTTTGGAAACACTGCGTGGTATAACATCGAATCGTACTCAGATGCGATCTTCTTGCCGGTTTCTAGGTTTAACTTTCACAGCTTTTTTGAATTTGTTTGGCTGATTTAACCGTGAGGCTTGTTCTTGTTTTTGAAGCTATGCAGTAAAACCAACAAGAAAATTACTGCTGATGTTGCGTTGATTTTAAATTGACTTGATTTTGACTTTTATATAATTAAACGAACATTGGTTGCGCGGGTGGTGATAACAGGATGGCTCAGTGGTTAGAGCACCAGATTCTGAAGCAGACATGCCCAGGTTCGAGTCCTGTTCGCGGCAAATTCTGGCCAGTACATGATGAGTTCCCAATAAGGACGAAACCTGTCTACTGGATGAATTGCCTTTTCTACACTATAAAATTCTTAGTTTATACTGACATATGTAAGTATTTAATGGGTCAGGTGTTTATATAAAGACCGCAACCTTGATTAAAATAATTGATTTGGACTGTTGTGTGAAGTAGAAATATTCAGAGTCTAATTGAAAACAGTGGATACAAGCACCTTGTTGAGCCCAATAAGCATAAGGCAAATACATGAAATTCGTTGCTTTGTTGACATATAGAATTTAATGTGAGACTGAACCTAATGGCCTGGTTTAAATACGAGCCACGACAAGTTTTTTCTACCAACGCGTGCGAAACCGTGTAAGGCATAATCTAGTTGATGAATTGCATTTACTCACTTAAGCATGAGATGGACATCGAAACTGAATCGGTATGAAATTCGCATTCTCTAAATGTAAGATTATTTTACAGAATCAACCATCACTCAATCCAACTCTGCGACTGCTGAGTGAATATGTGGAAAAAGTTGTCAGATTCACATTAATTGAGGTTAATAATCGCAATTATATTACTCTGCCTTGGTGGCATAAACCTTGCCTAGTTTAAAAGAGGCACAGACATCATCCCGTTTCATGTGAAACTTCGAGGTTGGTCCATTATCGTACGTCGTCTTAGCGCTTCACGTGAATCACACGCTAGAGAAGAACAGGCCGGATTCCGCTCAGGACGAGGTTGTATAGTTAATACTTTTACGTTAATGCAAGTTCTTGAACAGTGTCATTTATATCACCGTCCCACAATAACCGAATTTATAGACTTCATGGGTGTATTTTACTCGGTGGATTGCAATTTTTATTCCAAATATTGTCGAAAAGTGGTGTGCAAACTAATTTTTTTTAATAGTATACGCGCTACACAAATACTTTGGTCGCGTTAAGGTCTACAGCAAATTAACGCACAACATTACAACCAGCAGTGGTGTAAGTCAAGGCTGTTCACTCCCCTCTTTTGTTTAACAACAATTCCGCACAATCAGGATGCAGGTGTTGAAGTTCTCCGGGGTGGTAAGCTAGTCCATCTTAACTATGCAGACGATAGGAAATGTGTATGGCGAGGTGAGAATGAGAACCGCGAAAGCTAGAATAGCTTTTTCGAACCTACGCCATTTAGGGAGAAACACGAGTATTTCACTCTGCCTTAAAAGTCGTGTTTACAGTGCGTCTGTACGCACAGTTCTACCAAACGCTGGTGAAACATGGCCTCTTAGAGTTGATAGTTTTAGACGCTTACAGGCATTCGACCATCGTTGTTTGAGAAGTCTAACACATGTTGGTTACCAATGTTGACATTCGTAGTGTATGTTTGGATCTGCCAACAAGTGCTCGTTAGAAAAACGAATAAGGCTCCATCAACCTCCTTGGCTCAGTCACGTTTTGCATATGCCGTCAATTCGATTGCTCAGTAGAGCTCTGTTCTCTAATCCAGCATCAGATTGGCGTAAGAAAGATGGTGGGCAGATTTTGACATGACAGAACAGTTGAAGTCACTTACATGTAAATTGGGTAGTATAGGATCCACCCGTCTACCAAGTGCACATCATAGTTCTTGGTTAGAGATCCTTCGTGATATGGTATCGAATCGAGCTCAGTGGCGGTCTTATTGCAGATTCCTAGTAGAATCATCTTCGTAACTATCTTTTCTTAGTAGGACATATTGGACTGCGAGGTTTGGTTTGTTTATGACATGATACAGTAAAAGTCGTAAGGATTTCTGATGTTGCCTTGCATTAATGCTAACTTCGCTGTAATAGTGCTGTGTAGAGGTTTAGTTTGCCTCATTTTGTTAGTTATCTTGAATATACTGATTGTAATAAGGTACTCTCTTTCTCTCTATCGTAAATTTGACTAATAATTTGCATTTAAATTATTATTTGTCTCCTTATTTATATTTTTTCTTGCTTCTTATGGTTATATGGCAGTGAAGCATTGGTCAATTTTGGCTTTTGTTAGGCTGGGCATGATGATGATGATGTGTGAAGGTTTTTGTGGCATCATTATTGTGTTGTCTAGGTAGGACTCTCAATCTATATTAGTCTTTTACAGGGTTTTATTTTAAATTATGTTTTCATTTTTATTATTATCATATAATTTATCCCAGTTTTTCATATTTGTATGACTAATGCATCCGTTATTAAATGTTGTTTTTTCTGTCTTGGATAATGTGCTAAAAGTTTCAACAATGATTATTGTAATATCGGTTTTACGTTGGAACATGAAAAGGATGACTGTGTACTGGTTTTAGATGTGCTACTAAAATGAGATTTGTGGTAATTAAAAAATAAAAGCTATTACTGTCTATAAATCGTAAATTTTATGACATTCCAATATAAACTACTACTAGCTCGCGGAGAATTGTCAAGTATCACCAACCTGGTTAGTCAGGATTTGAAAGCTGATGAATTTAAGAATAATAATAATAGCACATTTGCTTTGACGGACGATAGAAGAAATTCAGTCATCAATGTCTACCTTGTTATTTACCAATATATATGCGATCTACCAAAGGAAATTAAAATGACGGCTTGAAAGCGTGTGGCCAATCGAATGGTGTATGTATGTATGCCCGGAATTCGTCTGCATAATGAGGAAACTTCTGGCGCATTTTTCCCGATATTTATTTTAGATGCAAAATCAGAAATTAACAATCCACGAATAAATTGCTGTGTACATACAAACTTCACATCGATTTATGCAAGTGGAAAAATAATATGCAGGCTGACGCTTGAATCAGTGGCGATAAATGCAAATTAATAAGAAATTTTCTTTTTCTCACTTGGTTTTAGCTTTCTGCTTAATTTTTCCTGTTATACCTAAAGCCATTTATTTGTAAGTACTCGAGGGTAAATTGGAAAAGAAATGTTTTTAGTATCTGGTATACTTCATTTCATCTTTTTGATTACGGAATTAAATTATTATTTATTAATTGTAATGTCATGTTGTAGTTGGTATTTTAGACTATACTCGTTTATAAATCGATATCTGTGGAAAATTAAGTTGCTATTCGTAACAAAATTTTACTTTCACAAATCTCCAGAGATTTAACTTTTCAAACTGAATTTCAAGCAGTGAAAGTATATATTTTAATTTCGCTATTTGCATACAAATTACTAAAGAGGACTTCAACGACTTGATTTAAATATTATTGATCTTTTCTCACAATATAACTAGAAAAGTACTAGCTGGTGTAAGCTTTAGTACCAATAATTTCGTTTTGATTTTATTTTGACTGAAGTGAACCTAGTTACACTACTGGCATTTTTGTAATATCAATTTTAAATAAATTTTGCATAGTTGCATTGGACTCATTGCAATTTTGCAAAACATTTCTCAATATTGCTAAATATTGGTAAAGCTTTATTAATCAAAATTTTAAGCAGATTCGTAGTAAATCATCAATCAATACGCGCAGTCAAATAATTTGACAAACAGGAAAACAAGATGATGACCGATTAAAGCAGTTTTCGTCAAATTAAACTGAATTAGAATTATAATTCATCAATGTATAATTTAAGAAGCACGAGCATTTTATTTTTCTACGACTCAGAAACTTATAAATTTTATATTTTGGTAATAATGGACATTATTATTACTTCTTAATGGCTATCAAGTTTATGCAATTTAATAAAAAAACGTTTCTTGGTGTAAGTCTACGAGATTAAATTAAACACCAATCCAGTTAAACTACCGTTAGTAACATGTACTGACGTGTTTCGACTTTACAGAATTATCAATGTACGATTATTTAAAGAATTGTTATCACCACCAGTGAAATAAATGTTGCATTAAAATTAATTTTACATTTATTTAAATAAATGTTAGACAAGATTAATCTAAATGCAGACTGACTAGAAATACGTTTTTGTCATCAATTGATTTACACAAACACAGCTTATTATTTATGCTATTTCATGAAAACATTTAGTTGAACGAACAAGATAGAATGTTTATCTGTACTACGCGTAAATCTGTAGGTATACTTCTTATTTATTTTTGGTACCTTAACGCGTTGCTAGAAGAAGAGAAATTGATATTTTCGATGCGCGTGAGATTTAAATTTGTTTAAGTACACAATTGCATATAGATGGTTCAGATGTCATTGGAATTGCCTATGCGATGTACATGCAATTTTCTTTTATTCTTAAACACGGATTTTTGTTCAGGTAGAGACGGCTAATCTCATAGTCATGTGACAAGAGCAATCAAACTGAGCTCAAGCTATTTCTTTGTTTAGAGGCATGTAATCATTCAAAATGTTATTTACTAATTCAACATGGTAGACTAAGGTTTTATTTTATTAAAACTAGTTAATTATTGTTTGTGCGTATTCTCCTTTTATAAATGTTCTCTCCGTAATGCTTTATGTTGTGAATCCTAAAAAATCCTGTTTTAGAAGATGAACATTTTAAGTAATTTTCATACATTTTGTGATTAGTTTAATAAAATATTCGAAGTAAAAAGTAGGTCCTATGTTAACTATTCTGTCGTTTAGCGAAATTAAATTGTTGTTTCCTGCCCATTACAGTTAATAATTCCGGCTTAGCGACCGGCGTTTCGTATCCATTTTTCTTACTGGTAATAGATAGATATGATGATCGAATTGAACTAAATTGCTTGAACCAAAGACAGGAGAAAATATTATACTACCAAAATAGTAAATAACATGTCATCAGCATAATATACTTATACTTTAATGGCTAGTAATCGTGAGCTGTAAATAACAGATTTCGCTTGACCTCTTCATATTAACCTCTCTGGTATTCGAAACTGTTGCCGTTGAAACGACACCAGTATAGCTCAGTGAATCAAAAGGAAAACTAAAATTAAGATCCAGTCTATAGTGATGATCAAAAAGAGAATGCCGACGACGCCTCTTTAGTCTCGGAGAACTCTTGTCGCAGCATATACAGTTTTCTTTTTGCGTTTATTGGCGTTCGAGTGGTCCAGGACCTGGATTTAACTAGATGGCAGATTGTGCGACAAGTACGTGGGTGGTGATAATTATTTAAATCAAGGTTGCGATCTTGATATAAACACCAGTCCCATTATATACATACATTTGTCAGTATAATATACTACACTGTGTAATGTAGAAAAGGTAATTCATCGTGTTGGCCGGATTTGTCCTTATTGGGATATACTAGCGTACTGCCCAGAAATAGCCACGAACAGGGCTCAAACTTGGGAACATCGGCTTCGGAGTCTTGCGCTAACCACTGAGCCATCCTGCCGTGTAAAAAACAATTAATTCAGTAGATTGGTAATGGGATGGCCGAACTCTTATAATGGTGGAATATAGATCCACAGTGTTTCACGCGTGTGGGCGGACCCCACTCGCTGCACATTTATATCTGCCGATGTAGCCGAGTGGTCAGGGCGATGGAATTAAGATTCACTTCCTGCACATTTTGTGCGGCAGAGTTGCTCAGTGGTTAGAGCAACAGACAAGCATACATGCCTACATTCAAGCCCTGTCCGTGGCAAATACTAGGATGTATAAAACTTTCTCAGCAACTCTGAGAAATGAGGCAATCTTAACATCTGTCTAACACAAGGAGTATGAATGCATTGCTCTTTAGCTGTGCTGTTTTAAAAATAGTGTTATTTACAATGTCTAGGGCACTAGTAAAATGGGGTTTAGTTTAATTTGTAATATTCTGGCGTTAGTCGAAATATAGGTTTCTAATTGCCATTCTGTCATTATTTTAACCAAATAATACTCGACTGACAGGGTTATTCGTATCAAACTAACGCACATTCTGCTAACTGTTTTCATTGATTGTGTTTTAAAAACAAAAATTTATTTTTTACGCGCTTTTTCCAGATCTCTTGGCGATTTTGATTACAAAAAGGTGGAGGGAAAATCGGCGTGTGATCAACTCGTATCTCCTGAGCCAGATATCATTGCTGTGGAGCGTAAACCGGATTCTGACCAGTTACTAATACTGGCGTGCGATGGAGTGTGGGACGTGTTTTCAAACAGTGAACTTGTCGAATACACCATGCAGAGGATAAGTTGCACAACAGAATTGGACACGGTCAGCGCAGAAATTATCGACACGTGCCTGCATAAGGTGAAAATTTTAAATTATTCACGGAATGCGATTACCTCCTTTATAGTTTGAGGTAGCGTATATGAGCGCAAACGAATTAGTCTATTATCGCATAGAGTAACTCTAAAATAAAAAAAAGCGGAACGCGACGCCATATCATACATTTGTACCGGAGTCTAGCTATCACCATTCGCATAGTGGTTTTCGTGTGTTTCACTCTATATGGCCCCGGGCTGTACTGAAGCCGACTACAAGACATTGATCTCCGTATATGCTATTTATTTTTAACAAGCCAGTTTAACAATGATAATCCTACACTACTGGGTTAGCGCGGACATACATTGATCCTCCTATTTATAATTCTTGATGCATTTGCTTGGTTGAGACAAGTTATCATCGTCATGCTTCATTTGCAATTTATACGACTCGTTGATTTAAAATGCGACAAGAGAAGCCATTTTTGTAGGTAGCTTCGATTAGAACTACGCATGCTGTTTTAATTCGATCCTATTCTATTCTTAATTTATTGCTTGCAGTATTTTTTATGTAAATAATTGTATTAAGCAATGCTAGACAATATTCTCATAGTTTATTTTAGTTATCTGTGCAATTAAAAACGCTTTTGTTTTCGCCAATGGCGTAACTGACGTTATTTTTGCGGCTGTGTTATTGATTAGATAAACTGGAGGGTTTCTTTATTTTATACGTGCAACGCCAATTTCAAAACTCGCTGTTTCGTTTCACGCAAATACAAACAGCTTGTAGTTGTAGAATTTTTCATTGTAGACCCAATATCTACTTGATTATGTGGGCGTATGTATGATGTGAAATACTGTGATGTAATTTGTTTTATTCGATTTACAAAACGGCAAATACTATTTTGCCTGTGTTTAGATATTATGCTGATTAATTCTAAGAAAATTATATTAGCGCTTAAACATTTTACAAATCGTCTTTTAAATACTGTAACACTTCTTCGTCGATTTGAAATTATTGACCAAGTTTGTACTATTTTTGCATATCTTGAATTTCCTATTTAGCGAACATAGTGAAAATCTGGCTGCTTTCGATGAACTATATATATATATATATATATATATATATATATATATATATATATATATATATATATATATATATAATTCATTAATTGCGTGGGTGATGATTTTACATATTTATCATAATTAGCAATTAATCTGGCTTGTTTCTCAAATGCAATTAGGTTAATTTGATTTGTAAGTATCGTAAATGATTTTCAAGATTTGGATCAGGGATTTAGTTAGCTAAGCACAAAAGTTTATTTATTTTCATAAAGAGGGTCAGTACTGACTGTTCTTTGCTGTCCTTCAAAAAGTTACAGGTGTATCCTCCAAACGACTTAAAGTAGATTCGTTATTGCTCGAAATCGCTGCTGACGTCATACTGGTGTTTTTAAACTTAATATAAATTAGAATAGAGCGACACTCGAGGCTCAGCGAAAGCAGCCAGATCTGTAATACGTTCTGGCTGCTCAAGAAAACTTCGACTACTAAATTCAGATGCTCCGAGGAGATTGGTGGCAGACTGACTAAAAGAGTGATATCTTTAAAAAATCTAAATGATCCATCCCTATCTAGTTTTCTTCTGCTATCTACGCGAGACCGGATATTATTCCGATATAAAGTATCATTTTTTAAATGCTACGGCATTTCGCTTTATGTTGATAATGACGAAGATGATGATGCGTTCATCTATCAAATTTTCACGTTTTTGATGATAATCCAGTTATCGGTAATATGCCTCTTTATTATTACATGAAGTGAATTGCTTGTTCATTCTGCCTGGTAAGCCCAGGCTCTCATAGAACCGAAACAACGAAAGCCTATGCCACGTTTTTATGTACGTCATTGCATCACAATCCTGATAAATTTTCGATAAAAAATTACAGCTTACTCATGGCGGAGTCCGTAAATTTGTTGTAAATATTTCATTCCTCCACAAAATCCATACAATTTGCTTTTCGATTATGTCATGTTGTTTCCAAGTACAATACTTTCGATATACACGTTAACTTATTATTGATTTTTAACGCAGATTTATTTAAGTACAGCTTGCCTAGTACTTGCATGAAGTATGTGTTATACTTATACAATGAAAGCTCAGATTATTCAGCGTTGTTGAATTAGTAGACTAGTTGTTTCGCCTACTGACACTAATAATAGTTGACCTTGCTCGTTAAAGTAACTACACACAATAGTCATTATAAATTGATTGTTGGCATCATTATGCAAGGTCGAGTTTTCTACCTCTGGAGTATCTATGCATTTAATTAGTACTGACTTGCTTCTGCATTTCATGCGCTTGCAAATTTACTTAATCTTGTTTCTTTGCTTGTTAAATGTTAAAGCTCATTTTGTTAGTGTACGTTTGAGCCTGAAGGTGCACACATGTAAATGATCTTTTTGAGCGCGTTCGTGTTTGCATGTGAGCAGACACGTTTCATTTGAGTTTGTAAATGATATATTTAGACTATTTTCATTCTCTCATTTGTCTTTAGTGCAATGCACACGTACTTTTTTGTCCACCGTTCACTAACTACACTGCAGTGCCTTTTTATATTTCTTTTGTAGGGAAGTCGTGACAACATGAGTGTTCTCCTCGTTGCCTTGGACAAATTGCCAGGAGTCGACTCGGAACTGTCAGAAAAAGACATTGAGTTGAACAAAAACATTGAGGCGGCAGTAAAAGGTGTTTTTCTTATTACCTATCTAAATTGTTTAAATTGGTCATGCTGTATCCGAGATTTCATTTTACTTGTACTAATTTTTGCTCGATTTGCTTTGGATAAATATTGGTTCGGTTAACGGTTTACTGTTCTACTGCGTTTTGTTTTATCATTGCTTGTTTGGCCTGATATTCTATCATTTATAATATGTTAAAATAATGCTTTTCATATGTTAATCAATATTTCACACCTATCGCAATAGACTGTGACATATTTATTAGTTTAAAAGCTGAAAATATTGTGTCTGCTTCTGATAAATGTCAGATATTAGTGGTTCAACAACAGTTTGACCATTTGAAAATAAGGCAATAATATGAGAAAAATGGCAAGATTCTACTGTAATGTGATGTGTATGTTGCCTCTAAGAAGCTGTCATAGCTTTAACGTTCTTATACTCCTCGCTGATATTATATTGATACAGCCACTAGTCTCAAAGTTTTAATATTTGAATTTACTCGGAAGATATTGTATTCTGCGTGCTATACAATTCGTAGCAGCATGAAATCACACATCTGACTCCAATAGTAAGTTTGGGCTGCTGGCTTGCTATGCCAGTGCAGTCATGCATGCAAAGATTGTTATCCACAGGTCGAACTAAAATGGTACTAGTGTCGTCGTATAAATTAAAAGTATTGATATAACAACATTTAATATATGATGTATTACTGCCAAATTTACCATGAACAAAGTTGATGAATGATGTAATGCTCTCAATAACAGTAAAAATAGTAATAGCAAGGATATTACGTTGCAAGCATAAGCCAGTAAAATTAAGAATATGACAGGGAATATGCAACAAGTTTGCCACTGTGTGCGATTGGTGCTATGTTGCGCAGGGGTTGCAACAGAGAACACGTGGGCAATCCTGATTGACAAATGTGTCGTATACTGTCCTGTTTTATTACAGTTAACTTTGAATGTTCTTGGCATGAAAAAAATTGCCAGCTTTGTTTCTTAAGCCAATCTGATGTTGGCTTTGCGAATAGTGTTCTATTGGACATAAGAACCATAGGACAATTTTAAAACTGATCGAGCTTGCTCAATTGATGGATCCTTATTTGCTTGTCTAACGATGAGTAGTTGTCGGATTCAAAGATACGTCTGTGCATGCCAGCGTTTATGATATTCTGTTGCTAAATTATGCGGTCTATGAAGGTCCGTATCCTTAAACCGTCAATCTTCGACTCTATAGATTAAAGTTTAAATTAGGTATAGCCTGTTATTTGTGCAGCTACCAATGTGGAGGGACCTATCAACTATTTAAAAATCTTTATCTTCACAACACAGAATTGAAGTCAGTGATGAATGATCCTATATTAACATCTTACATAAATTTGGTGCGAATTTCATAGCGCAGGATAGATCGATGGCTGCTAATTTATTCAAAGTGTTTTGTGCGGAATATAGCAATCATCCCTGTAGTAATGTTTGACTAATCTTTCGCCTGTAATTTCGATGCCAGAACTTTAAATGTAACGGTAAAGTATAGTTCACGATATTTATTAAAAATAGAAAGTGTAGAAAGTGGGCAGCTAGATGTAAAGTTGTTATCACGCTTACGCATTGAAAAAAAATTTTTGCTTAAATTTTTTGTGTGCATACCAATTTACGATGAAATGGTGAATATAAAATTTAGATCTTCTGAGGCAAATAACCATTTGAAGCCCAGAAAGGCTGCTGTTCTGTGATGGAAAAACGCATAACGCTGTTTCAGGTTCTGTATGTAGTTTAAAATGTGATTTGTACGCACCCGTGCAATGTCCATGGTACGGCCTATTCTTTAGAATTGGTTTCACGCGAAATTGAAAGCTGACCCCAATTAGTAGAATCGATTGACCTTCTGGAGTAAAGCGTATACCACGATGTTCCACACAAATTACGTTTGCATTTTCCGACTAAAGAAATAATTATTGACTCCTTCAAAGTTACAGAAATGAATTTCTCTCTTCACATTATACTAAAGGTATTAGTTAACGAGAAATAACTTGTCACCGCCATCCATAAATAAGATTGAACTCAGTGTTTCTAACTTTGTCGGCGCTCGGAGGTTAATGTTCTGCATTATTGATATGGAAATCGCAACTAATGCAGATGCACACGAAAATTGTATTTTAAATTAAACAATCAAAGATTGCGCGGTGGTGGTAATAATTTTATAAATAAAATTTATAAGCTTGAAGTGAAAACCAATCCAATTGTATTTAACCAATCGGCGAACAACGTAGCAAAATTATCGTCGGGCGCACACACTGACGCTTTTCGACCTTCAATGATCATCATCTGAGTACGACAGCAAACTGACTATCGAGGATCAAACCGTATTGAATATATATGGAAATCAAAGTTAGATATGCAGCTCTCACCTCTAGCAGTCTCGCATACATTGAACTTGACTGGAAATTTCGGCTACACAATTTCTATGCAGTTACGAACATTAACTTTTTGCTGCTCTGGCTAAATATATAGGTAATACAAATAACAAATCATTTATTACACGGTTAGTGGCAACAATTTGTTAAATCACGTTCGTGAGAGACTGTAAGTCTGCCAATTCATCAATAGGTGAAACTTCGAGATCGACAAGGCATTTCATCGATGTTTTTTTAGGATTTTGGAATACCAGGTGTCTTCCATAATTGTGCATGTCTGCGAATAAAATTCATTGTCAAAACCAAAAAGCGCTGATCTTTATTCGTTGCGAGGCTGAACACAATTTCCTTGCAAAGCATGCAAATCATGTTGTAGTATTCTATTATCTCTGCCGCTGCTGCTGTGTGTGGTATTAATGTAGGATAAGTGCTGATGTTTTTCGCTTGTAGCAAATTTTGTTTGATGCTCTATCTGTTTTGACGTAGTCCGTTACAAACTATGGCTTCTATGAAATCTTGCTGTATATTTGAGGATTATTGTGCATATGTTCGCGCTTGAAATATTCTGGTCACGCAAAAATTTATTGAAATTCCATTTCGACAATCTAATAAATTATCATTTCTGTAGAACAAGAAAAAAATTGACAGTTTGGCAAGGTAATAAATTGGCTCTGATAGATGCAGAAAAATACCAAATTTAGCATGAATGGCGTGTATAATCCAATGTACACATGAATTTAGTGCTTACTGGCGACTTCCCCGTAAGCGCCGGCACTATGCATAATATATATTTTGTTTTGGAATGTTTGACTCGTGATAAATGCACCTCCCAAGTCAATCATTATATATATATATATATATATATATATATATATATATATATATATATATATATAATACATCCCGTGCCTACATGGGGCAACAACAAAAAAGTTTCCTTGATACAGAACCTGCACCGTGTACCAAAATAATGGCTTTCGGAAAGTTTAAATTTGACAAAAAATTGAAAATTACTATCAATTCTTATCCTTTATTGCTTCCATATCCTCTTGAATCAAACAACGATAAGTTATTACATATCATGGTAATTATTACATTATTCAATTAATTTCATAATAGTTATATATATTTTGTTGCAGTGATCTAATATATATGCTATCGTGCATTAGGTGTTGCGCATCTAGTAACAAATTATTTCAAATACGATCAGAATCTTAAACTAAAGTATACATAAACGGAAGGTATAATTTGTTGTGCCTATACGTTTCGTGCTTACAAGCGACTCATCAGTAGGGGCCGGTTATTTGCTCTATCCACAGTATATATTTGATCAAGAAGTTGAAGTCTCTATATGAAATTGACTTCATTACTGCACTTATTACACCTTTGCAAAAGAGATTGTACAATTTTATTGTCTTACTTTTCGTAATCAGATGTATCATGAGTGTAGAGCGTAATACAGACTCCTACTAAATTAGGGTTATGCCTTTCAATCTTGCTGAGTTTGCTATATTCCTTTTATCAAATTTAAATAAATTTATTACCAGATTTGCAGTACCTACTTAAAAAGTTTGTATATGTTAGATCTCCACAACAAAGAATATGTAATTTAATCAGGTGTCGCCGATTATGTTGCAATGAATTTCGATGAACTTCTGTATGATGTACGTGAAGACTGTTACCATGAGTGATACAAGCAACGAGTTCATAACGCCGATGTTTAGGCTAATTAAATAGAAAGATTTCCTTTAGCCCAATCTTTCTTCGTCATTCTTTGTTTCTGTTTGATGAGTGGTTTCAATCAGGCTATGCGTTGAAATCACTGGCAATCTTCAGGGGCTCTAAGCGCCACTGAAGAACAAAGGTGATGTATGAAAACTGAAGTTTGTTGGTTTCGCATTACAAGGATGTGTGAGAGATTGTGCGTATAGGTAAGTCACTTCCAAAGATATTTTGCCTTTGTTGAATTTAGCATAGGTGTATTTCGTGTGTACGCGCCTTGTCAATTTATGGCTTCGCTGCGGCACCATATATCATTATCGCATTAGGATTCTCACGTGCTAGGTCTTTTTTATTTAGATTTTAAAATAATGAACAAAGTCGTGATATAGCGGATGGATTGATTATGTAACTAAGACTTCTTTAGGTAATAACCCTCAAAACAACGGATTTGTTGATTCATTTGCTGTGGTTTCACTATTTTACAGTATACTATGTGTATAAAGACATTTCTGTTCTACAATCTCTATCGTTTGGAGCGAATTTTAGGAGTTATGTAGCCTACATTTATTTAGGTTTGTTCTTTATAATTTTTATTACCATGTTTCAAATTCGTATAACAACACAAATCTAACGATTTATATGAGTAGTTTAAAAATAATTTAAATTAACTTCTGCGAAGATAGTCATGCAGTTTTCGGGCAGAGAGCTACTAATGAGCCTGAGTATGTGAAACATAATTAGCCAGGCTTCTACTTCTAACATTGGCTAATTCTCAAACACTTTCCAAACACTTGTGTGTTGTCATATTGTGCTTTGTGTTACAATTTGTGCGACTATTGAAAGGGCTCTGAAGATGACCATGGAAACGAAATGTCGGAACGTCAGAACAACTTCAAGAACATGAAATGGAAAAAATTTTTAAACTTTTTTATTTATTAATGTGTTAATTGGCGTGATCAAATTATCACAGGTCGTCTGTGGAGTAAATCATCTTCCGTATAAACCCCGACAGTCTACTGACAGCCTTATTAGGCATAGCTCTGGCCAATTAAATTGGCGTTTCCTACTAATTTGTGAGTACGGCGGGGATAACATAATATAATTGGTTTATTGGGCGTTGTTTAATTCATAAAAATGTGCTTATGTATTTCTCAAGAATCTAAAAATGAACTTTTCGTTATGTATAAATTGAAAAGTCAAACGAAATAGAAAAATATAAACATGGAGAGAGTGTTAAACAAGGGAACAACCAATTAACTGCTTGCATCACCTTCAGTGCAATCTCAATAACTTAACATGCTTCTGCTTGCATTGCAGACGAAGCATGTTCAGGCATTGAGCTTGTACTGGAGGTGATGAACACAATTGCTTGATTGTTCCATTATCTCACATAAAATTACCTGATCTGCGTTTTGACTAACGCAGCTTTCATTGTTTCAGTAAATTTCTTTTTTTCATAATATTTCGATCTACCTTACCGTAGATCTTCATCAGATGCATTTCACGAAACAAATCCAGGTGCGCAAAAACACAACTCCTTCAAGAAACATTTCACTGAAAAGTTTCCCAGTTGAATATCTGTTATAGTAGATCAAACGGCTTCGCAGTTTCTTTAATAAGTGTGATGCGAATTAGACGGGAAAATATCGCGTTTTCAATCGTTTACAGGATAATCAATCATTATTTGCGTGATATAAATTTAGCTCTTCAATACTTTTTAATTTTATATTTGTGTGCTTTTAACATTTATTCCCTATATTACTAACTGTGATCGACCAGAAGTATTAGAGATGGCAGCTAGCAGAACGGATGTCACAGTTGAATACGTCTCAAAGATAGTTGAAGCATTGGAATTTCCCAATTACCCCCCTGGTGGATTCGTTACTAAGTAAGTAATTTTAATTAAATACTCTATTTAATGTTGGCATTTAAAATGGTTTTTTATTTGTTAATATTGCTGAATAAAACAGTTATTGTTTGCGCATGTATTGAAAATAGTTTTGGTGCATAAAAAACATGAATTCCATTTTTGCTTTCAGTGTCACATTTTATAACTACCTTCAGATGCAAGTATTGATTTTTCGACCCTGTTGAGATGGACTTTTTAAATCATTTCTTTAACGACATGTCGGTGCTTATTTGTTTGTGCATGCATCTTGTTGACAAAAGCACAGAACAATAAAATGTAAACTCGGTTGTAAAATTTATTTGTACCTGCAATCACCATGCGAGAAAGTCGCATAATTGTCTAGTTGGTGTCAATCTGTAAATTTTACTTTGTAAACTTGAAATTAATGTATCGCCTCATTTTAGTGACCGAGAGAGTTGGAAACACGTCTGAGAGTGGTTTTGCAGTTAATTATTAATGTTTCTTTAAATAAAGATTTAGTTGTGAATTATCCCGATTTTCATGTAGCAATAGCGTAACACTTCTTCAAATCAAGTTTGTGAGAATATTTATGCGTACCTTAAATTCTGTGCATTAGAGCACTATTGATTCTTTTTTTCAATTACATTTACTTCTTTTGCCACAGTGCTTTAGTACTTGACTGCTCTATCTCATTGATTTTAACTTATTACTTAAATTTATTATGAAGGATGTTTTCAAGTGCCAATTTCAATTTAGCAAAGATAAACAATTATACTAATATTTTTAAGCAAGTGATAAGTTAATCATATCATGGATCAATTTGTGCGCTGTTTACTTTTTTTGATAATTGGATAATCCTATTTCAATCTGCATCGATACTTCGCTTCTCTCGCAAGACTGGGATCCTGTTTTATTTTTGTTGTTTTTTGTCATTATAACAATCGAATTGGTTCAGGCATAACAGAATTTTGCATTCATCGATTCTGTGTTACTGCGAGTCTGTTGTTCATTTATGAAATACGAAATCAAGTGTCTAATCTAAAAAGTGTTAACCATCAAACAATGCAGTATAATTGTAGCACGTTTAACTGAGAGTTTCACTGCGTAGCTTATTTTCAAAAATTATATTCAGGTATTCAAAAGAGATTTGTCAAAGGAAATGCGTTTTAGTTTTAAGTAAAGTGTTAGCAATATCCTCGAAAATGTCCAGAACATGATTTTATGTGTTACTGATCCGAACCAACTTTATTTTCATCTTCATATCGAGCAGCCATACCAAAGTCGTTAGCAATTGATGCTTCACTGCTAAATAACCATGAGAGAATAAAAGTATAATTGTTAATGTACAAATAATGTAAGAAATAATTTTGACAACGAATTATTAAATGAGAAATCATTTCGATAGGGTAGTTCTGGTTCGTGTTAGTATATTTACCTGGATATGATATTGAAATGAAGCAACGCAGGCTTCTACACTACACCATTATAATCAAATAAGCTTCAAGTAAAGATGACATCTGCAGTGCTGCACACTTTTGGTTTTCACTGTACTCCTTCATAAGGCTAATGGAACTTAATTGTTAACTACACTACAGAGGCAAAAAGATGATTCTATTATAAATATGCTCCAAAATCGCCACTGAGCTCGGTTTCATGCCAAATCGTTCGGGGTTTCCAACCACGAACTATGATGCGCATATGGATCCCATTTTGGCCAACAAACGAGCCATATGCTAACCAATTATGCTGTAGTTATAAACAAAAACTTGCTGATGCATGGTACACACTACCTTTATGGCAAAGAGATACTCGCGTTTCTCCGTTAACAGAGATGGAAGATGGTCACACGCTTTCACAATTCTCATACTCATCTCGCAATTTATACCGCTTAGGTTATTGATATGAATAACATTTAAATACGTAAACTAGGTCCATATCTTTACTTTGAAGCTGCCAAGTAATGAATGATCTTGTGAAATTATAGAAATTTATGAGAGCAAACTTTATAATGAGTGGGAGAACGAAGACTACTAATTAATTCAGGGTGGCCTGGGCAGAATCTCTTTCGACTAAGAATAATGCAATATTGTTCGAATAATAAAGACTTATTACTTTACTATCAGGGAAACCGTCGACATTTAATTTTGAACTTCACTTTTTCGTAACACCATCTATTAAAAATGAAACAAAAGAGGAGAATGCAGACAGCCCTCAGGACCATAACTGCTGGTTATATATATATATATATATATATATATATATATAATGTTACTAGGAATTGCATTTACACAGGAAATGAATTTCATTGTGGTCTTCTGTTTCTATATATGCAACGATCAATGTAATTCGAACACATTCAGCTAAGCAATGGTTGATTGTGTGAGTGAGGAGAGCGAATCTTTTAATAATATTTTCGAGCTTTGGGCGGCCACCGATTTAATTGTATATAACCAAACGTATTACATAACTCGAGAAATTGATTTAGTGAATTGTTTTATGATAATCAAAGAGGATGTTTGTACATTTATTTGCACATAAGAAATGTATACCAATAGTTAGCAGTGTTGCCCCATTAAGTTCAGCTTATCAATTTTACATTTAAAGTTGACAGTTGTTAAGCAGCGCACTCCATTTTAGCCTTTTTTCGCTTATGTACCTTTTCATTACAATCTGGCAGCCTCGTATTCTGGTGATATAATCATAAATAGAATGCATCTTAATGGAGGGACAATTATATTTCTGCCTACTTCATGCGCATTCGGATTTTAGTACATCAAAATTGCTATTTCCACTGGCTGTGCTTTATATACTTTAATTAATTAATTTTTGTCTTCTGTGGTGTGTTATTGCTCTGCTGTCAATTATAGCCTAGTTTTGTTAGATATGTCGTATCGTTTTCTATGCTTTAGTGGCATCGCGTTGTATTTATTGCGTTTAAATTTTGCTTTACCAAATATGGTCCGTCTATTTGGATGATTTTGGACTTAATGAGCTTTTGTGGCATGGAGTGCTGATTCTCCACTTTGACTTGTTTTGAAAATATTTTTAATGCTTTATCAAAATACATAATGTTTATTTTGTATGGTAATTTGTTTTGCATAATTATTCTACTCGTAAGTGAGAACTGGATGGCTCAATTTTTATAACAACATTTTTTCATTAATTGTGTGTGTGCTTAAATCTGCTCAACTATGCCATTGTAAATTTTTATGTAATTATATTTTCTTTTGTTCGTATTTAACTGTAATTATTACTTTTTCTTTATCTTTATTGTAGGAAAGGACTGATAGATTCATATTTTACAAGGTTAAAAGATGCAACGGTTGAATGAACTTGTGGAAGTGTAAGTGACTAAAATTTTTCAATTATTGCCTGTATTTTTGGGAGAGAAAAATCTGCTGTAACGTATGGTAACTTATACTGTTCACTTAATTATTTACATTTGCGTAATGTATGATCCGTTGGGTTTAACACAACAATTTAACGAGGCTAATTGTTCTGCGATAAATTCCAGTTGGAGGGATGATCTGACATGCCGTAAATAGGAGCCGTTTGATTTTTGCTCTGATTAGCCTGAGACAATGAAAATACGTCATTAACAATAACAACAATGCATTGTTATTGAAGATTTGGTGCCGCGTGTCCGTAAAAGAATGAATATTCTTAGACACGGGTTAGCTATAGAAAAACAGTCTCCCATTTCTTGTTGACAACTATTAATAATTTATACGGGCTTACTTTATTATACTTACTGTTGCTGAAAATGTTAAACGAGTGTTATTTTATTACACTAATTCTTTCATTTGTATGATCTGTTCTGTATGACGAGGCGTTTTAAATATTAATCCGGGTTTTTTAAATCAAGCGGCTTGACCACCGACAGTTCTTAGAATGTAAGGCTGATTACTTTGTCTGATGATAATAAAACTATTCAATTAATGCTTCCATTATAAAAATTATACTGCGGCACATTATCTGCGCCGTCATAAGCACAGTAGGCGGATTTATGCCATTGCTGGTTCGTTCTCGTTTCCTTGGGCTATTCTAAAGTCTAATTTCTGAATAACGGCTACTTTCATTCATTTTATTTATGTGTACTTGCATTTCCCTATTCACCTGTCTATTTTAAAATTGATTCATTTTTATAGTTTTACGCAAGTACATTAAATTCTGTATTGCTCCGTCGGTTTGTTATTTCGTTCTCGTGACATATTTTAATGCTAAATCAATCTATCTGAAATATGTCATTTTCCTTTTTTGCTGTTCTTGTTGCTTCAGTTTTTTGGATCAGTTGTAGGCTTTTTCGTTTTTATTCAAACAAGTAAAATTGTAAGTTGTCAATAATAGAAATGCAATGCCTAAGTACTGTAAGTAATTGCAAGATTGAAAATAAAAAAATGCTTTATTGCGTCATTGTTGGTAATATAATCAGACAAACTGATCCGGGCATGAATCGATTTCATTATATATATATATATATCACCATCAACACCGACAGCAATAAGACACTATATCTTAACTGATGTTTCACGTGATATGCTCAGTAAATTTGTAAATATTATATGTGATCTCTAAATAAACTGATCGCGTTAGGGTATATGACGAATCGAATGCATTTAATACTGGACGGGCTGTTCGTCAGGGAAGTCTACTCGCTTTTTTGTCTGATTTTGTAATAGCTTGCTGCTTTACTGCGGCTGACTCCTTTTAGGGGATAAGCCGGCTCCATTGATATCCCGAATTAAGCCTCTCCATGCCGGGCGGTTGGCAGCCATTTCGGAACATAAAGAGGGCCAATGACGCTCCCAGTGACGCGGACCATAAACATTGCGTAAACCTAGGAGTTCCATGTCCGATTTGATTGTTGCAAGCCGTCTTCAGTTGCCCACCTCGGCGGCGGCGCCAGTTTGCACATTGACCTGGGTTCATCACCTGCCGTACCAGTTCGTCTTCGGGTTTGCGTAGTACGTGCCCGAACTATTGAAGTCGACGATGTTGGATCCAGACGGATAGTTGCATGATGTCCCCACATTGGTGACGAACAGATGCGTTCGACACCCGGTCCATCCATTTTGTCTTTGTGATGTACCTAAGGCACCAATGGTCGAATACTTCAAGCTTTTTGGAGTCCTCAGAACGTAATGGCCAAGTCTCACAGCCATACAGTAGCACAGGGCGAACAGTAAACTGGTAGACTCGGATTTTCGTTTTGAGGCTGATTTCACTTCTCCAAAGTGAGTCCTTCAATTGTAAGAAAGCAAGTCTGGCACGGTCGATGCGTGTTCGGACTTCATTCTTTGCTTGACCAGTTGGAAGTATTTTTGAGCCAAGGTACGTAAAGTCGTCGACTGTTTCGATTGGGCTGTCGTACACCGTGAGCTGCTCATCAGATGAAGATACACCGATGGCGAAGGCTTTCGTTTTGTCGGCATTGATTTCCAGACCAAAGGCTGATGAAAACTGGGCCACTTGATCCAAAACGGCTTGCATGCTCCCAAAGCTGTCAGCAAGGAGAACAACATCGTCTGCGTAATCAACATCCGTTAGCCATAGGTTATTTGATATTTGAACGCCTCGGAACCCAGTTAGCGCGTTGCTCAGAATCCAGTCAACCGCATAATTGAACAATATTGGTGACAAGCAATATGAGTGTAATAGCAATTATGATCAATTTTTATCTATTCGTTTAGGATGAATTAGTCACAGTTCCCCATCGGTGGATTATTTGATATTAAATATGCAGAGGTTAATCTATTATTTTTGGAAATCCGAGAATCTGCTTAGACCCCTTTGAATAGGTTATAAATGGTCATCTCGTTTTTAGGTATTAAATTCGCACACAATTCGTCTGCGGCTTCAAGATGAGTAGTTAGACTCACATATTTGCGTAATTGTATCAATAAATCAGGAAATTTGCGTTAATATGTGAATGTGAGAATCGCCATTTATAGAGATGGGCGAGTATCTCACGATGCGTTAAAGGTCCTGTCTGCAGTGCATTTGAACGTGTAATTTTATTATATTCTTGAGAGACGCATCCTTTGCTGTCGATAATTTTGGACGCTTACTGGCCTTCGCTTAAGAAACAGTCATAGACGTATTTGCGAATCGGCTAAAAGATGCATCTCGTCAGAAAAATGAATAAGGCTCCGTCTACAGCTTGGCTCATTCACGTTTATGTATGCCTTCCATTCGATTGCTTAGTGGCGTATTGTTCTCTCAGCTAACACGAAATTAGCGCAAGTAACAAGGTTGACAGATTTGCATATGGCATAATCAGTTAATGTTAGCTACAGCTAGTTTTTGATTCATTATTTAAACTTTTTTTAGTAGAGCAGGATCAACCACGTGATCATTTATGATGAAGTGTTACATTTAAGAACGCGAAAACTTAAATGTCCATATCGCTAAAATGGTCTGCACAAGTCTAGGTTGTCAAAGCTCATACAAGATTAGCCAGATCTCAAACATCACTGAAATGCAATGAGAATGAGTGCTACTTGTACTCAGACACGCATATGCACGCAAATTGACCCGCAATAACCACCAACACGAAATAGAAGTAAAACTTTCAATCAGACTAGTTGTCATCATGAAAGATTGTAGTGTTGCTAAGCATTCTCTAAATAAACTGGCCACTATCTACGTTGTTATTAAACGTGTTTTAAAAAATCTCATTATTTATTTTATACTAACAAATGGATATACAGAGGATCTGGTGTTTATATCGAGCTCGTTATCTTGGGTATAATTGTTATCACCGCCTGCGCAAACAATGATCGTTTATTTGTATGTTGTGTTGACGGAATTCTGTGGGAAGTTAGCAAGGAATTTAATAATTGCTTTACTGTGTTTCGCAGACATCGCTTTGTGAAGAATGTACGGGATAGTTGTGCTCACTTCCTGCTCTGTTTGTTTTATATAGACAGTTCTTGCTGATTTATTGGATGGAACATTTCATCTCTTGATGAATTTGAGAAAGTGTTGATTGATTCTATTGGTTAGCTGATTCTTGCTTCGTTCGATGTTCGTGCTGATTGTGTTTTCTGATGCGAAATATTATTTTTAGGTAGAATTGAGTTAAGCGAAAATTTCTTCGTATGGCTGCGATCATAGAATTTCTTTCTAATTAAATTATTTACCACGTGCCTCTGATAATATTTTCTGACACTTTTATTGTAATGAATAGATTGTCGCGTGAACGTGGATCTTGATACATTCATCTTTTCAACCTACCGTCGTTCGCTCGGAGCAGTTGAATATCAAGGAATGAAGCATTTTCACTTTCTATTCCTTTTAAATTTTACATCTTGCGTCTTTTTTGGCCTGTCCTACGATTTGTCTATAATTACATCTCTTGTTATCAAGATCAGTGGATCGTTTAAATATCTTCTTCATAACATACACTATTAGATAAAATTCTGTAGAGCGCTGCTCTAAAATTTGCCTTTTCTAATTGAATGTCTGGAAAAAAAACTGTGCGTGGGTAATGTTTTTTACTTTAGTTCTGCTATCTTGAAGTGTAAGTGTTAAGGATGTATCAAATTGTCCTCAAGAGTTTACATAAAATTTTAAGGTGTATGTGCGGAGTTTTCTCCATTAGTTTTATTAGACCAATTGGTAATTTCCGAGATTGTGTGGCCACCGGAAAAAATGATTGGAGGCACGGAGTTTTGCTCATAGTGTTTATGCTTGAATGGCTAAAAATAACACTGTTTTGGTCGGAAATTAATATTTCTGAGGGCATTTATTTAAATATTTCGCCAGTTTCTGCATTTCTTTGTCTCAAGTAATATTTCTTAACTTATACATTTCTGTGAAAGACTAGGGCTTTGAGCGGTTGATGTTTTTTATCAATGTTCTATATCTCTGCATTGTTTTCATGAATTGCATTTAATAAAAACCGTTTTATAAATTAATTGGTTGGCATTGCATTGTTTCTTTGACACTGTTTTATAATAGGTTTCCACTCGTTGACTGTAAATTAACCCTAATTAGACTCATTTGTACGTATGACTGATCTCTTTCGAGAAAAGTTGAGCATATTTTAAAATAATATCCCGAGTCATTTATCATTAAATCTTTATTGGGAAGAGACTTTTTAAATGGACTAAGTTTTAAATCTATGTATTGTACTTTTTACTGTTCAAAAAGGTGAAAATTAGGAAAAAGAAATATCTTTAAATTTTATATTATATTTAGATATAAGAACATATATTTTATATATTTATATGTATATGCATATGTATATATTACTAAGGGACGATGGTTAGCTTCTAGAATGCCCAGCAATACAATTTTTTTTATTTTATTTATTTTTTATTTATATAAATTTAAATTGAATGAAAACGTCTGCTTTTTAATTTTGCTTATATAGTTTATTTGCAACAGACGTAACATTATTGATAGTGAATTTCGTGTTGATTTTGGAATCTATCTGCATGTGTCTGTTTGCATGTGCGTATCATTCTTACTGCATACCAGTTTAATGTTTGAGATCTGGTTATTCCTGTATGGATGTATATGATTTTTCAGTTGGATATCGACAGGTTCGTTATTACAGTTACGAATGTTTTAAATTTGCATATTGTAGTGATAATCCCCAACATTGGTATGCAATTTTCTATTACAGTTAATGATGGTTGTGACGCAATTCGCGCATCTGATTTTACTTTATATTGTATAATTTCCTGATAATGGTTCTCTATTTAATCGGGTTTACCCAGTTATTATTAGACTGTGTAATTTTGTGCCGGTCGAGTAAAAAATTATGCTGGTGCAACTTTACAATTTCATATAATAGGCTTCAAATCTGTATAACGATTTTTTCATACTTTGCGTTATGAAGAAGTGAGAAATACGTTACATTGGCTGTGTTCCATATCAACCATGTTCACCAAAATGGCTGATTTTCCAGACAATGCCAGATCATTCCTAACCAAATTCTGCGGTAAATATTGCTGGATTCTGTTTTTAGTTCGGCCAGTATATATATACCACACATGCGAGTTTTTTTGATGCAGTGTATTTAATAATAATGAGTAGTCTCATTGCGGCCATATTAGAACCACACGGATTTTTTCATTTTGCATACTACCTAAACCTCATCATAGCAATATATATATATATACATATATATATATATATATATATATATATATATATATACATATGGGGCGAAGTGGATTTTTGTCACTTATGCAATGTAAAACATTTATAACATATTGTTTCCATTTAACATTTTTATTGGTAAATGTGATCAACTTTATTTCCTTCATTCATTTGCAATTATAACTTGTTCTAATTTACAGATCAAACCAACGTTGATTGTTTGGACACGTCAGCTGATTTTGACCTGTGTAAGTATGGAAACAATTGAATAAAGTCAGTCGTGACTAGTCCTTTTTTGTACAGAAGTCTATTCTCTCTTTTCCTTGATTCCACTAAACAACATTGATTATAACTTGCGTGTGAAACAAATTATCTGTAACGCAATTAAATCGTTGTTTTTCTAATTTATCCTGTGTTTCATATTGATAAGATTATCGGAAGTTCAATAGATTGTGTGCACTTGTGAAAGTGTGTTGTTGTGTATCAGTGTGTGTTGTCCTGTAAAATTTATCCTCTATCTTTTATTTCGCTATGTATATGCGCCTATTTTAGTTAACAGTGAATCCAGCCACCTAAACAATTTCTAAATGAAAGTTACTTTCTTTCATAGATGATTGTTAGTGCGTATTCAGAGTGGCTTGGCGCAGCTTATGCGATTTAAACTCACATATTTGCATGTCTTGGCGTTTTTTCTTCGTTCATTCTTTCGAGAATTATACAAACATTGTTGCTATCAGATTTCGTCTGTTAATTTTTTTACTTTCACCGGGTATATATTAAATATATCAGTTATCTTACACTGTCAAACGCTGTCGTATATATATATATATATATATATATATATATATATATATATATATATATATATATATAATAAAAAGTGTCTTGTTCGTCTTCAAATTTTACTTAAAGGTATTACGGTTCGAACTTAATTACTTTTATGGCCTTTGTTACGTGATTACATAAGTAAAAATTTCTCCTATCTGACTATAAACAGCTATTTCTAGATAAGGCATATACGTCCCTACGTACACGAACATTTATACGGTTATCAGTCTCCATTATAATGGGCTCCAATTAAGCATGGGACTATGTAGACTGAAAACCTAAGTTCCTAACGAGGAGACCAACAAACAGCCCCGTATCCTCCACGCGTAGTACGCCTAAAATTTTACATCGATATTAATTCGTTAATATTTCTGTTTACACGCATCATTAATTTTCTTTTAAAAAATGTGCTTGCACGGCGAATTCTGACACGCATATGTCATGTAGACTGAATCGTTATTATTTGCTTGCACGGGATAGGTGATTTTTTATTTGTACTTTACTTTTAATATTGCCATTGACGGTACTCTATAATGCCTAATTGTGATATGGCCGGTAATTTCTTTGGCTTTAGGCCAATATTATTATACGGGCTCTCTTCGGTACCCTATATGAATAACATACATTGATAAATTAGGCTGTATTTAGTTATATGGAGATTTTGTTTTTGAATAATTGCATGTGATCAAAGTAACTCCAAGTAAATGCATAGCTTGCCCTTTGTTATTTCTCTTTCTCACACCCTCATAAATATTGTTTTTATTCGTATCACCTTATGTTTTGCAACTGAAAATTACAATTACTGAATGAAAGCACAATACTTTTATATTTGCGCGCTTGTTGTTTAATAGATGACATGTATTCTTCTTTGACCTATTGCTGTAAACATGTACATCATTCATGCCGGTATGACCAGTTTCATTTTTAACTACTTGTTTTTGTTGGTTATCTAGATAGATAGATAGATAATCAAAATTGCTTTATCTCTATTATTTAAATCAAGTTTGCGATATTGATATATATACATATATTTGTCAATGTAAACTTAGCTTCGATTTTTGCCGCACAAAAAGCAATTAATCCAATGAAACGGTTTCGTTATTATTATTTCGAACCCTTAAAGTACAGTCTAATGTTTGCCGAAGACAAGGCTGGAACCTGGGCACACTTGGTGCGGAGTCTATTTCTCCAATTACTGAGCCATCCTACCGTACGCTTCACACGATTTTCAGTTAAATGCAAACTAATGTTTCTTGGTTTCTTTTAGATGGAGTCTATATGGTATCTATTTTGATCTTAACTTCCAAGTAACCCCCCGAAATCTGTCATTATGGAACAGGCATCACGCCATCTGAATAAGTTTTGTTTCGTCAAACTTTTATATAATTTCATAAATATTGGTTGCGCGGGCTGTTAACAATTATTTAAATGGAGACTGCGATCTTTATCTAAAAATCAATTCCATTATATAAATGTATTTACACAGTATAAGCTAAGAATTGCATAATGTAGAAAAGATAATTCGTCCTTATTGGGAAATCCAATACTAAAGGTATGTCTAGAATAGGCGTCCTTCCTATTGAAATATATTTTGAGATTTTGTTCATTTATAATTGATTTTTAATCCTGAAATAGTGATTCGCTCGATGGCTCCTATTAAACGTAAATTGGAGCCCGCTTTTTTATATATATATATTCGAGACGAATGAGAGAAGGGAACGGTCCTGTATATGATAAAATACATTTTTGTTCATACACATGGATAGAGTACAATGGACTTTAGGCTCGCGTTCCAAAAGATTTGTGCAATAGATTTCCATGGACGAAAATCTGATAATCCAACCAAAAGCATGAACCAAGCCGTGTAAATTCTATCGTTTTGAAATTATTTTGCTACAACTCTTCGTGTAGATTCTTTGATTGTCGTGCACTTGTATCCGAAACTCTCCTGGTGCTATGCAGTTAAACATTGATTTATTAACAATCATCGTTCAGTATTTAGATATGAATTTCCCTCTCTCTTAATGTAAAATACTTATCTAGACTCATTCTTCACAAAATTTAACCCTAAGGATTCAATCTAAGAATTTGGACGTAGCTGACAAGTTTAAACTTTGGTTATCATAGCGATTTGGACAGCATGTTTAACGAAATAAATATAAGAATGACGATAACTAGAGTACGTTTCTCCAATCTTCACTATTTATGGATGAATGCGAGTATCTCACTCCGCCTTAAAGATTGTGTGTACAATGTATCTGTACGTGCAGTTTTGTTATACGCTTGCGAACTTGATATATATATATATATATATATATATATATATATATATATATATATATATATGTCGAAGAGTTTAGAAACTTACGTACAGTCGACAGCTGTTTTTCGAAGAATAAAGGCGATTTATGCTGGCAGCAAAGAATGAGAAATGGTATCCAAAGCAGTATTTGTAGATTGTCCGACTAGTGCTGTTCATTAGACAAACAGTTTTTGTATGTTGCATCAATTACCCTTTCCCGGTCGCATTTTACTTATGCCCTCAATTCGATTGCCGAATAGAGCATTATTCTTACAGACATCACCATAGTCAGCTACAATTAAGTTCGGTTGTATAGGACCAGCTTGTTTACCAGTATTGGGTCCAGGTTTTTATCACAGTTCTTCGTTGGAAACCTTATACGATATGCCATAGAGTCAAGCTCAGTGGCGTTTTCGGCATAGATTTCTTGTAAGATCACCTTAATTTTCTTGCATTAGTTGTTCAGAGTTTGGTCGTGCTAATAAAGCGAAACTGTGGAAACTGCAAGGTTGATGAATTTTCGATTACGCCTTACATGAAAAGGTGAATTGACCGTATTATTGATTGTAAAGATCTAGGCTTCTTCATTTATGCGTGCCACCTAGATATGTATTACCATCTTAGCAAGATCCTCTTCATGAATAACTAAGTTAACAGTTAGTTTACTTTAAATCATTATTGCCATTATTTTTTGGAACCAAATATTACGTGGCAGCGGAGCATCAATGACTTATGTGTAACAACAAATTTTCACTCCGTCACCATTCTGCCGGCAAATTTTTACAATTCAGTTCATTTAATTTAGCAAAAAATTCTTTCCAGGTGTTCATAGTACTACTTGATTTATAATTTTTAATTAGTATGTTCATTGAACATTCTCGCTATCTTAAATAGTCCTGGAATGTTTTGCTTAAACGCAAGAATTCTCATTGGTTTTGGGGTTACAGTACTAAAACAATGTACGTTTGATTTGACCAGTTTATAAGATTCATTAAAGCTTACTTTCTATTCGACTATTGTACCCTAATCAAGTTGGTTTATCGGAATGCGCGCATTGCAATTATTGATAAGTTTTAAACTAATAATATAATTGTGTCTAATATATTATCGTTTTATGGCCCGTAACCATCGCAATTGTCGGCTTGGCGACCGTTGGGCACTAGCTGGTTAGCCTTAGAATGGTAGAATGAACCTTGCCGTGCATAATGG
Organism: Eudiplozoon nipponicum; assembly: GCA_029291075.1. Classification (NCBI taxonomy): domain Eukaryota; kingdom Metazoa; phylum Platyhelminthes; class Monogenea; order Mazocraeidea; family Diplozoidae; genus Eudiplozoon; species Eudiplozoon nipponicum. The sequence continues at coordinate 56,703 of JAQBSW010004342.1, forward strand.
CGCTGCCATCCCATTTTATGCGAAGTCTTGAGTTTCGTTTAATTACACACTGATACTTATCGTTAAATGGGTATAAACGGAATAAGATCAAGCATCTGTGCGAATACTGCTCATCAGCTGTGGACGGCACAGAAGGAAAATTCCGAGTAGAAATTATCCACACCAGCAACGAGTGGTCTAGTGTTCTTTTACAGCTCATATACAATCATAAACAATACGAATTTTAATGATGAACATATTATTTAGTATTACCTTTCTAATATAAACAAAGTAACTTTAGCAATGTTCAACTCAGCATCCAGTGCTGTGCCTATCTACACTAATACACATCCTTATCTTTTCTCACGATCTTGAAGAATTTCACCGACAGTCCAACGATTCCTGCGCGTTGGCGAATGGCCGTTTTATTGGAAGTATTTTTCTTTGCCTCAAAATTTATATTTTAGTGGCGATCTCATAGCAAGATCAATAGTTCACTTAATCGCTCATCAGGCCATTTGCAATGTGTAAAGGAAGGAGGATATTTTGTAGGTATTTGAACGTTTTGCGCTTCAGAGACATTACTCTAATGATCCCCTGGCAGAATATTCACTGATAATACATATCTGGACAGAAAACTTGTGGTTGTTAAAATCATTCGATGCCGCCTCAATCTCGATAGCAATATTAAGCCTTCAATCAGGAAAAAAATATTTAGTTTAAAAGGAAAATATTTCTTCGGCCTTATTTGCATAGTTGAGGTAAACCTTTTTAGAATGTTAATTTTATGAGCACGGTCAGCTCTTGCTGTCTGGTATTATTCAAAAAACTCAATTTTAACAAATTTGCTCTAGAAGTAGAACATGTTATACGTCATCATCATGTCCAGCCACACAAAAGTCAAAAGTGATTTATGCTTCACTGCCATATAACCATAAGGAGTGGAAAAAGTATATAAGTGAATTTAGACAATTTATTAATGAGATTTACAAGAGAAAGAGGAAGAGGCAGAGAGAGAAGGAATACCTTGCTACTGAGTAAATTAATGAGTAAATTTATCAGAATAACTCAGAAATGAGGCAAAATAAACCTCTCCACAACACCATTATGGCCAAGTTAGCATTCGGGCAAGGCGACATCAACAATACAGCTTCCTTGCGGATTTCACTGTATCACGTCATAAAAAAACATGTTATATAATAGCCTGAAGATGAAATCGTTTTGGTAAACTTGTTAGTCCTTCGTCTTTATTTATGAAAAATGTAGCATTGTGTTGCACATGGTTAAAGAAAATTTTTTAGCGCCAACAGTCATCAACTATAGAATCCGATTTGAACTTCATATCTTTATTATTGCGGCAATATGTTACATGATCATTTCAAATCCGGCGCATTCTGTCGTATATAGGCATTTAGCACTGAACATTTTTAAAAGAATTGTCAACGTGACGGTCTAATATTTTCTATTTTATTGGTGTTCCTCCGCTTTGCTTTCTCAGCAAGAAATTGCTATCGTAAAATTGATGATAATTGAGAAATTTTTACCTAGCAATATAACGATTACGCAATAGATTATTAAATGTTTCAACAGTTTCAAATGAAGAACTTGTTTTTCTGTATTTTAAAAGCAAAACTCAAAAACATGCAAGCTAACGAACAGCGGAAATGGACTAGTCTCTTTCTATTGTGTATGTGTAACCCGATTCCACAGCAATAACGGGATTTAGATTTTTAATAACGGGTATAGTTGCTAAGTGTATCCTCCTAAAGCTTCATACACAAAATCAATTACCATATTGTTTTATTGATACGTTTGGCTTTACTCTTTATCTTTGTTACTTCTGAAAGAGGTGCTATATTCGCATAGTTTACCGTGTCTCATTGTATACGTATATTTATATGCTACTACTTACTGCATTGGTTATATAAGCGTTTTAGAAGACATATATATACGCAATTATGTAATAAGTAATGTATACAATTTAAAAAAAAACAATGTGAGCATATACGCTAACGTTTGGGGCTTAATGCCGACTCATCAGAATACGGTACATATTACACACATCTGGCTTTGAAGGTGCACTGCCGAAGTCGTTATACACAATCGTATAGAATGGCAAATTGTCTAACTGTTCCACGGGTGTAGTGCCATCTACTGACGAGTCCCCAGTATGCACTCATTAGGTGTACATGATATTATATATGTTGTACATGCTAATTTTGGCTTATTATTCTAGTCCTGTTTGAACTAATTTGTTATTAGGTGCGCAACACCTAAAACTTAAATGCATATTTCTTAGTTCCGGCGCAACAAAGAGTATAACCACATTTGCCACAAGTTGTGTTTTACTCCTGTGCGTATTGTGTCAACCCTGAAGATGAGACTGGAAATAACGTCTCGAAATATAGGTGAAAGATCAATGGCGGATCTTGATCCTCAAGCGCTTTCAGACAATCAGCTAATTGAAGGCTTAAAGGAGAAGGGACAAGTGAGAACCCATCAACTGAGGCCAGAAATTACATCATCTGAAAAGATAAAAGGTTCAAGATTTTGCCGACCTATGAGTGCTAACAATTGTCCCGCACAAGAAAAATGCGGTCAAATCCGAAGCGAAAAGGACAGCACTGAGAAACAAAATAATACATCTTTTAAAGAGTATAACGGTTGCATTTTTCAGTGAATGATAGCAAGACTACCACGAAATGTGAAACCAGTCGTCGATTATGGCCAGAGTAGTCATTTTGTAAAATTGAAAGTTCTCAATTTTTGTGAAATTGAGCCTATCCAAAATGTGTGTATTACCGTTTTTACTGCCTGAATACACATCTGTATTCCCAACTATCCAATATTGACGAAATATCACTGAATTTCGGCATAGTGCCGACTCTAATGTGGAGACGCCAGTAGGCACGAAATCGAGTACATGAGTTTATTCCTTTTTAAATCGGAGTTGGTATCAAATTTATCACTAGGCCTCAAAAATGTTTTACAACATTGTATATATATATTTAAATACTGTTTGTTGCGAAGAACTAATATATATGCAAGTATGTATTAGGTTTTGCGAACCTAGTAACAAATTAGTTCAGTTGTGACCAGAAGGATAAACCAAAGGCAGCATGAACGGAAAGTATAATCTCATGCACATTCGTTTCGTGCTTACTGGCGACTCATCAGTAGGAGCCGGTATTACGCCCTTTAACCACTATATATTTGGTAGAAGAATGTGGAATAATAGGACGGTACAATCTCCTAGACGAATGTGTAAACCTGTAATAGTGAAGCTAACATAATCTAAAGTCAACGACAATACGACTTCAATGCTAACTCACACTATATAATATATATACCGAGTCTGTAAGGATACTAACACTATGGCCATTGTGTTAGTAACTGATACCTTTTTTGAAATCGATGAGTACCGGATACTAACACTATGGTTTCCGAGTCGGTACATGATACCAACCTGATGGATATAAATTTATGCTAAAGTTCACCCAAATTGAGAATTACAACAATTTCCGAACACCTGTTACTCCAGTTAAACCATACACTCTGGCCTTCATCGATATCAGTTATCACATTTCGCGGTAAGCATGACATCATTCAATTCAATATATTACAGTTAAATACTGTTTGTTGCGAAGAACTAATATATATGCAAGTATGTATTAGGTTTTTGCGAACCTAGTAACAAATTAGTTCAGTTGTGACCAGAAGGATAAACCAAAGGCAGCATGAACGGAAAGTATAATCTATGCACATTCGTTTCGTGCTTACTGGCGACTCATCAGTAGGAGCCGGTATTACGCCCTTTAACCACTATATATTCGGTAGAGAGATTGTACCGTCCATTATTCACACATTCTTCTACCGAATATATAGTGGTTAAAGGGCGTAATACCGGCTCCTACTGATGAGTCGCCAGTAAGCACGAAACGAATGTGCATGAGATTATACTTTCCGTTCATGCTGCCTTTGGTTTATCCTTCTGGTCACAACTGAACTAATTTGTTACTAGGTTCGCAAAACCTAATACAAACTTGCATATATATTTGTTCGCAACAAACGGTATTTAACTGTAATATATTGAATTGAATGATGTCATGCTTACCGCGAAATGTGATAACTGATATCGATGAAGACCAGAGTGTATGGTTTAACTGGAGTAACAGGTGTTCGGAAATTGTTGTAATTCTCAATTTAGGTGAACTTTAGCGTAAATTTATATCCATCAGGTTGGTATCATGTACCGACTCGGAAACCATAGTGTTAGTATCGGGTACTCATCGATTTCAACAAAGGTATCAGTTACTAACACAATGGCCATAGTGTTAGTATCCTTTACAGACTCCGTATATATATTATATAGTGTGAGTTAACATTGAAGTCGTATTGTCGTTGACTTCAGATTATGTTAGCTTCACTATTACAGGTTTACACATTCGTCTAGGAGATTGTACCGTCCTATTATTCCACATTCTTCTACCGAATATATAGTGGTTAAAGGGCGTAATACCGGCTCCTACTGATGAGTCGCCAGTAAGCACGAAACGAATGTGCATGAGATTATACTTTCCGTTCATGCTGCCTTTGGTTTATCCTTCTGGTCACAACTGAACTAATTTGTTACTAGGTTCGCAAAACCTAATACATGCATATATATTAGTTCTTCGCAACAAACAGTATTTAACTGTAATATATTGAATTGAATGATGTCATGCTTACCGCGAAATGTGATAACTGATATCGATGAAGGCCAGAGTGTATGGTTTAACTGGAGTAACAGGTGTTCGGAAATTGTTGTAATTCTCAATTTGGGTGAACTTTAGCATAAATTTATATCCATCAGGTTGGTATCATGTACCGACTCGGAAACCATAGTGTTAGTATCCGGTACTCATCGATTTCAAAAAAGGTATCAGTTACTAACACAATGGCCATAGTGTTAGTATCCTTTACAGACTCGGTATATATATTATATAGTGTGAGTTAGCATTGAAGTCGTATTGTCGTTGACTTTAGATTATGTTAGCTTCACTATTACAGGTTTACACATTCGTCTAGGAGATTGTACCGTCCTATTATTCCACATTCTTCTACCAAATATATAGTGGTTAAAGGGCGTAATACCGGCTCCTACTGATGAGTCGCCAGTAAGCACGAAACGAATGTGCATGAGATTATACTTTCCGTTCATGCTGCCTTTGGTTTATCCTTCTGGTCACAACTGAACTAATTTGTTACTAGGTTCGCAAAACCTAATACATACTTATATATATATATATATATATATATATATATATATATATATATATTTGTTTATCGAAAAAGAACGTGTAACATGTTTTTCATTGAATAATGTCAGGATTGCCACGAAATGTGATTACATGTCGATTGAGACCAGGTGTAGAATGCGTTCAGAAATGACTGGTATTTATAATTTTTGTGAAATTTAGCCTATCCAAGTTTTTTAAATATTTTATATGGCGAGTTAGCTTTCTATTGGCACTACCATGATATCCATGATATTCACTATGCTGCAACTTTAATCAGCAGCGTTATCATTATCATCATCATCGCGGACAGCGATGCTAAAGTCAATGGTAACGTTTGCTACAAATCCATGTAACCATTAGGAAAAAGAAAATTATTAATTGAGAAACCAAAAATGTAAGAATTAAAATAAAATTAATAATTTAAGCAAAATAATGATTCAAAAGTGGAGAATTTAGTTAGCATGGGTATATTTACCAAACAAACATACGGAATTCTTTGAATTAACTTTGCGAGATTGAAGTAAACACCTATCGCTTTGTATTTAACCTGTCGTCGAACATAAGCAAACCTACTGTCAGTCACACGTAATGATGCACTCCGACATTTATATGATCACCATAAGAGTACGAAGGCAAACAGATTAGTGATGATCAAACCGCAATGCATATATATATATATATATATATATATATATATATATATATATGTGTGTGTGTGTGTGTGTGTGTGTGTGTAGAAATTCTTTAAATAATGTTTGCGAGCTTGAATTAAATACCAATCCAATTTTATTTAACCAGTCTTCGAACAGAAGCAAAATTACCGTCAGTCACACTTAGTGACGCGTTTCGATCCCCCATGATCATCATCAGACTACGAGGGCAAACTGGCTAGCGAGGATCAAACCGCAATGCATTTATATGTTGATCAAAATCTCATACACAAATTGTACTTGACGGGAAATATCGGCTGCATAATTGCTATGCAGACACGAAAGTTTAATTTCTCGCCACCCTTTGGTAAAACAATTGATCAATCATTGATTGCGTGGGTGGTGGTAACGATTCTTTCGATCAATACGCATATGAAGCGACTTGGATTTCTGCGGTACGAAATTATGGATTCCTAAGTTTTTAGGCAAGGTAATATCGGCAATACGGTCTCCTTGCGGATTTCGCTGACGCATCATAGGCCTGACCGAACATCATAGTTAACTAAGCCAAACTTAGAATAGAAATTTGAGATAATTCTATTAAAAACCTGCAAATAGATTGCCGTTGATTTCGCTTCGATTTTCTATCACGCGGATGATGGGCACGTGCGATACGAGCGGGGGCTTTAACTTCCAATTGGAATGTTTAACTAGCCGTTTCTGCTATGTTCTGACTGATCCAGTCACCGTTAATTGCTCCTCGCCTTTAGTATTATCCACTTATTTTTCTGTTATCAGTACTCACCTGATGTTTGGCAAAGTTTCGTCATTTCACTTGCAGTACCTTACTGATGTTGTTATCGCACTAATCGCTTGAGACATATCTTTTTATTTAGGACTCAATAACGATTACCATAAATATATGGCTTTCAATAACTAATCATCTACACGCAAATGGGCATATACGTATATATACACAAAATTACCAAATTCCCAGTGCACGTAATTCTACCTTCTAGGCATCATCGAAAGAATGCAGTACTACGGTACTCTTTTGATGTCAAAAGTACTTTCAATTAAAATTAACACTGAGAAACAGCTACACAAGTTTGTTGACACAAATTATTTGCCTAGGCGACGAATGCTGGCTGCTTGAGAGACAGGAAGAGCTAACCTTTGAATAAGACGAAATATAGAATACAATGAAAGCAAGAGCAAAGCATAAAATAGGAAAAATATGAGGCCTTTGATAATTAACTAACTACATGTACATAGGCAAACCAATTAACATATATACATATATATTGTTTGAATATATATATATATATATATATATATATCAATACTGAAATTCGCAAACCTTGCGCTGTTACCTAAGTGCCAGATTGTCAATGAAGAAAAAGGCGAACGAAAAGACATCCGTATACGTAACTGCCAACCAATCGAACTCATTCATCAATACAACAATGATCAGATCTCAAACATCACTCGGAAATAAAATGAGAATGAACCTTACGCATATGCACTTACAAATCAACACGTGATTCATTGCAAACAAGAAATGGAGGTAAGACGGCATATCAAACTAGCTTCCACGCTCTCGCAATAAGTATTGTTTAATTTAACTAGCGCGGAGATACCATTTGGTTGGATGGAGGTAACTCCGGAGCGTTTATCCATGTAAATTGAAATTATTAGACGCAAATGTTTTGACTATCCCAGTAGGTAGTATGCCAATCATCACAGATATTGGAAAATAAGCAGTTTTACAAGGAGACGGGCGTCTGGTGCAATATATAAGTCGCACACTCACTTAGACGGAGCACAACTAAGTCGTCATAGAAAAGGAATTACTGGCCATAAAATGAGCACTACGTAAGTTTAGGAATTTTGTCATCGGTGGAAATATAAACGTCTTTACAGGTCACAAAGCATTAGTTCACTGGCGATCACTGGGTATTGAGAAGAAAATAGTACACCGAGCCTTTGCAGAGCTCGAGGAATACGATGTAACAATTCATCATAGAGCCGGTATCAAGAATGCTGCAGCCGATGCGCTCAGCAGAATTTTCGCTGTGCGAAATTCTCCACTTCCCAAAGTCTGAAGAACAGGGAAATGATGCTACGTGTCGGGAAGGTCAATCAGTTGAAAGACGGCACTGTGGTGACCTCACCATATAAAGTGTTTAACTTGCAAAACGGCCTATTATTGCGAAAAGAAAGACAAACAGTGCAGTGGTTTGTGCTGGATTCTACACGAACATAATTTATGGCCTTCTCGCATAAAATGTTGGGACACCTCTGCACCGGGCGCCTCAGATATTGCAGTTTTGGTTGTACTAGCCTGGCATGTCTAAAAAATTCGTATTTATTGTCAACTGTGCACTATATGTATTGTTGTAAACCACAAAAAGAGAGGAGGACGTCTTATTATTTAAAATACCACTTCACGAAACCAATTTCAGCATTTTGACCTGCTTGGTCTACTGCCGGTGGCTCGTGGCGGATTGGCCTATGTGCTTTCCATGGTCAATGAGTTTACCCTATAGGTCGAGTTTGTACCATTTAAAAAAATAACTGAGATTATAAAGTGCTTAGGAGAGCGCTGGCTCAGTCAATTTAGTGCACCACAATATATTGTTACTGACAAGGGCACACTGTTCCAGTCGAAAGAATTTAATCAGTGGTACAAGGACCTTGACGTAAAACACTCCCACGTAGCCTCTTACCTCTCGCAGACCAACGCGATGGCTTAGCGGGCACATCGGACGATGAAAGATGTATTTCGATGTTGGTACCACGCGACTTCGGATGCCGGAGAGAAATTACATTTGATCGAGCGGTCCATGCGATTTACAGTATCAACAATTTAAGGATTCGCTCCAACAACCATGGTCTATGGAGGACATATAAGACTGCCAGGTGAACTAGCAATCCAAGTATTCCGTGAGCGTTGCACCATTGCGGATATTCGGTAACGCCTAAAAGATCTAACTAAAATTGTGGGCGCCACACAGCGATAAGCTTGTGCCAGACGACCTACATGCACTCGCCTTAGAGTCGGCGACTAAGTCATGCTGGTGAACGTCGAACCCATGGCAATACCGACTGTCAATAATGGTCGATATCGTGTGGAAGGGGTGGAAGCAGAGCACAATACGTTTTTCGTTAACATGCCCGACAGGTCACGAGCTGTCGCACCTTATTTTTAAAGTAAGATGCCAAGACCGACTCATAATAGAAGAGGGGAATATCTATCAATAGCCAATTTTGAGGCCGAGAATGCTCCTACTGTCCTAAGGATGAAGAAAATAGAACAGAAATTACCCGTAAACTTTCACGAATTAAAATGACGCAGTCAGCACAACGATGGAAGCAACCATCGTGCCGCAGAAGTGAATACAGATTAATAACTAATTGTATTTTGTTTTACTAAATGAACGTGCTTTATACGAGCAAGCTTTATAAATATTTGATTAAAAATAAAGCATTTTTGTTCACCAAAATGCCTTGTGGCGGATTGGAAAACTTAGTAAGAATACGGTCTGCACAAATAATCACTTTGACTGCGAAGTTAGAGATAATTAAGCCGCTGTTGGACGACACAATAAATTCAGTGGGAATCCGTATAAACGACCCAACCAATATAGGTGAAGTCAACAATCTCATAACCATATAAATTTAAAGGAAACCTTTTGCGCGACAGAGTATTGATTAATTACATGGTCCCCGTTTTTCTGATCCACTGTCTTTATTTTTTAAACCGACTATTTCGGCTACCGTGTCTGGGCGATTTCTTCAATATAATTTTTTCATCATGAAATCGGGAGATTATTAAGTTCAGTTGTAAATTTTGCTCAAATGGCTTCGTTTATACATGCTGATACATCTCTTAATTATAGCTAATTTTTCACTAGATGGATGTGCGTCATTTATTTGTGTGTCTGCGTGTATTTGCGACCATACACTCACCCAAGTGAAATTACCGTGGTCTAACAGCACACTCTGAGGAGTCGCTGGCTGTTTCAATTAAGGTTACGAGTTTGATATAAACGAAAATAAAACTATGTACACATTTCTTTAAATCGATCTTGAAGTAAACACCAATTCTATTTTATTTAACCAGTCGTACGCCCTGACGCGTTACGAACTTATATGATCATAATCAGAGTACGACGGAAAACTGACTAGCGACTATCAAACCGCAATGAATATATATGAAAAGCAAAATAATATATGCGGCTCTCACCTCTAGCAGTCTCGAGATTAGTGTTTACTTTAAGCTCGCACACTTGATTTAAAGAATTGCTACCACTTTCCGCGCGATCATTGATTGTTTAATTGTAATAACTATACATATTTGGCAAAATCTGCAAAAAGTTTTTGCTTGTGACTGCATAAAATTGTGCAGCCGATATTTCCAGTCAAGTACAATGTATGCGAAACTACAAGAAGTAAGTGACTACCTGATACTTCGAAAAGAGGTAGTCTGTTAAAAATGGAACAAAACACACGGCGTAAACATCATCAAAAAATAAAGTGATTAATGCAATTTCCTCTTTACACATGGCAGATTTTATCCTTGACTTTAACTTTGTTAAACGATGTATTTTCGAGTGACATTCATGGTATGGAAGGAGATAGGATAACGTGAGCACACCGGTGGCAATATTCTTTCCCGGAAAATAATAAATAGCAAGTCAAACTATAGGTTTCATTAAGATGATAAGTTGAAATAAATGAGGGTCAATGAAGAAATTTAGAAAATTGTCTACTGAAAGAAAGATCACATTAATATTAAAAAGAAAATTTGATATTTAGCGTAAATTTTAATGGAAAATGTCACACTCCCTAAGAGATCCAAGTTTGCAGATACACTAAGGTAACGAGTAATCCAACATTCGTAATCATTTTTTAGTTGAGCCAATTTCCCGTTGTTTTCATACAAATTTCGCTTCATACCATTATTCAATGCTGTGTTCCAAATCAAACTTATTGATTTTTCTACGGCTGTTTTATTCACTAATTCATCCCTCGATTTAATTTCAATGGATTAACCAATCAATCTTGTCGATCTTTTACGACCACATATCGAAATGTGTCTGCAGTCATCGCGGTGAACGGAATGTCCTGTCTCTACGGTATGTCGGGCCAAATATGATCTATTAACATGTCTATATTTGCATACAGTTCTACGTTACTCTCTTCTTACCCTAATTTGGCACACGGTTTCACCCACATACATGAAGTTACAGTCCTTTCATTGAATTTCACTTGTATGATTGTAGTTAGGAAGTTTGGTGCCTAGGGTAATATTTCATTTTAAAATGGTACGTATTTTGTATTACAGTGCTCCTGTTTTCATTTTTCTGCTTAGTCCGGTTATTACTATGACACACCCATTCTTATTTGTTTTATCTGACTTGACGTACTTTCAATTATGATTCAATTTACTCCTGGCACTCATTATAGTTACTCCTATTAAATTAAAAGGGTACCTATTAGGATTGAATATTTCTTGAAGTCTACATAATTCAATCTCCATATGTTTTGTATCTGTTAGTTTCAATCTTCTACTTGTCATCGATGTTAAGATACCGATTTTCATTCTATAGGAATTATACGACTTGAAATTAAGTAAGATACCAGAGTAAGTATCCTTCCTTTAAACATCTCGTTCTAATTTCGAACCACTTATAACAAATTTGACATCCAGAAATCATCATCATACACGGACATACAAAAGCCAATCGTAACTGATTTTCCACTGCAATATGACCATAAGAAAAACAAAAAAAGAAATTTTAAAATAAATAGCAACACAAATAATAATTCAGGAGCATAAATTATTCGTGAGATTTATGTGAGAGCGTACCCAGTTAATGTGAGCGTATTTATATATATATATAGAAAATAGCAGTGAAGCAAACTAAGCCTCTACACAACACCATCATTGGAAAGTTAGCATTAAGGCAAGGCAACATCAGGAACATAGCTTGCTTACGGTTTTCACTTTATCACGTCATAAGCTAGACTAGACCTCGCAGCTAACTCTGCCCTACTAAGAAAAGAAAGTTACGAAGGTGATTCAACTAGAAATCTGTAACAAGATCGCCGATGAGCTAGAATCAATGCCATTTTGCGCATGGTTTCCTACCAAGAACTATGACGCGCTCGCGGGCCCCATCCTGACAGACGAGTGGGTCCTATACTACTCAATTTTGATTTATTTGACTTTAACTGCGTCTGCCATGTCAAAAGCTGCCCACCTTGTTTCTTACGCCAATCTGACGCTGGGTGAGAGAATAGTGCTCTACTGGGTAATCGAATTGAGGACATACACAAAACGTGAACGAGTCAGAAATGGTAATTCGCCACATGATTCATTTTTAATCGTAAATTTCAGTTCACTCGCTTGATTGGCTATGCTTAAGAATTTTTTCACTACATTCCAATGATTTTAAATAACTAATATGTTATCCAAGAATCGTAAACACGGTTTTGGATTTACGAGTGCAGATAATTTCTTTTGAAACTGATAGTTGTTGTCCAATTAGAACCCCTGCCATTTGCTTACCACATTCCTCACCCAAAATATATAGTGGTTAAAGGGCGTAATACCGGCTCCTACTGATGAATGGCCAGTAAGCACGTAACGAATGTGCATGAGATTACGCTTTCTGTTCATGCTGCCTTTGGTTTATCCTTCTGGTCACAACTGAACTAATTTGTTACTAGGTTCGCAACAACTAATATATTCTTGCATATATATTATTTCTCCGCAACAAACAGTTTTTAAGGATAAGTTCTCATTTCATATGGCGTTCCGGCTTCGACATTGCTTTGTGACATACACTATATCATGGTGACTCTAGTACTGCTTAAATAATCATATTTATTCTAGGTTGTACAGCTCGAATTTCCTTTATTAATTAACGAAATATGAATTGCGTTTTGATCGACTTATTAATTCCGTGTAACGTTTCGTTGTTGGCAGGAAACGCATATGTGCTTGCGATTACATGTTATGCTCATGCTCACCTGACATAATAGTTTAGTACCAATTGAGCTAATGTGTAACTGAATGTACAATACCAAATACATTGTTGCATATATATATTAATTCTCTGCAGCAAAGAATATATAGGTATCTCTGTTTCATTTATTGGTGTCATAATTACCACGAAAAGTGTTAAGTTATGTCGATCGAGGCTTAGCTGTAAGGCATTGCCGGAATAGCAGGTGTTTATATTTAGTTGTTATTCTCAATTTTAGTGAAATTTTTATTACCCAAGCCTATTGGAGTTTGCCATTTACAGGTTTGGTACATAGATTAGAGTGTGAGTTGGCCTACAAGCCAAGTTGCCGAAGACCTTATATTACGTTGACACTGTTACGACTTGAGTACACATACGCATAGGAGATTGCACCGTCCGCCTGTCTCATGTGTCTGGACGAAACAGAAGTTTTGTTTTAAGCGTAATGCTGGTTTCCTTTAACGAGTCACCGATTGGCACGAAACACGAGTACGTACATGAGATAATAACTTTTGTTCATACTGACCTGGCATGATCTCGTAATCCTTATTTATTTATACTATTTCTGCGCAATAATTAATATTAATTTATTTTAGTTGTCATTAGAAGGCGTCAAAATTACCAAGCAATGTGATATGTGATGTGCAACAATCCAAGGGTTTATAGCTCGGCTAGATGGGCGGGCTTTCAGAAATTGTTCTTATTCTAAATTTATGCGGAATTTCTCTTATGTAAAACTATGGCATTTTTACATTTCACTGATTTTGTAAATGTTAAAAATTTTTAACTGTCCTATAAAGGTCCGTGTTGTGCTTCAA